>WNGS01161420.1:37821-67591 GCA_020271785.1 Procambarus virginalis | reverse complement strand
GGACGAGATTGAGAGTGACCAAAGTTGAAAAGAATGTACACATTTATAGCTCTTGCGCGCTGCCCGGGTTAAACATCCTCTCACTTTCTCTGTGTTTGTTGCCATTGGACTTTATATGTAACCCTTTAACCCTTAAACTGCGCATGGCGTATATATACGCCCTGAGTAACATGTCCGACGGTGCGCATGGCGTATATATACGCCATAGGGTGCCATTCCCGATTCAAATGGCCCGCGGCTACACGGGGTTCACAGTAGCTTCCTCAGGGCTCTTGTAAACAGACGCCATTTAAAAAAAAAATCGTGGGCAATATTCTCAGGTGTGAGAGGCACAGTACTGTTGGAGCAACCAAGGCTGGCGCACGCAGCATGAGCGATCAGCATTGCTGTTCAGCTTGTGACCACAGCATCACCGAAAAATGTCAAAATAAATATATAACTTATTATTTAGTGATGACAATATTACAGATGACCCGTGACTGTGATATAAATAACCAGGGTTGTGATAATAGCAGGATTGTTGTAATAATTAGCGCTGTGGGAGGAGTGATGCTGAGAGACTGAGGGAGACAGCATCGTTTACTGACTGTGTGGCCACCTGTTATTGTTTACATTCACCATACCAGCTCAGTGGTTCTCTATGGTGAACACAAATGTAGATACTTATATATAATGTGTGTATTAGTGTAATAACAGCAAAAGGATTATGCTGGGAGGAGCCATTTGGGTGACGGAGGTGACGTCGTCTGCACGATTTGTCAAGCTGTTTAGAGGGTGGCCACTATGCTCTTTGGGCGCACTACAAGCTTAGGTGTACAGTTACAGTGCATAAAACATGTAGATATTTATATATAATATGTGTATATAGGGTAATAACACTGAAAACAGTATTGTTGGGGGAGAAAGTTTAGTGCGTGTGACCTTGAATGAGTGAGGGAGCCGCCAGCCGCCAGCTGTGTATACCGACGACTCTTAGTGCCTGAACTAACTATATCAGCTTAGCTGTACAGTTGTGGTGAACAAAATATATACATACTTATATATAACGTCTGTATATAGTGTAATAACACCACAAATGGTATTGTTGGGGGAGAAAGTTTAGTGCGTGTGTTGAGGGAGTGGCAGCGAGTGGCTGGCTGGTGTGTGGCGGTAACTCTTCGTTGCTCTTCGACTCTCAATACCAACTTAGTGGTTCGTAATGGTGACCAAAATATGCAAATACTTATATATAACCTGTGTATAGAGTGTAATAGCAGCAAACAGTATTGTTGGGGGAGAAAGTTTAGTGTGTGTGTGACCTTGAATGAGTGAGGGAGCCGCCAGCCGCCAGCTGTGCATACCGACGACTCTTAGTGCCTGAACTAACTACTATATCAGCTTAGCTGTACAGTTGTGGTGAACAAAATATATACATACTTATATATAACGTCTGTATATAGTGTAATAACACCACAAATGGTATTGTTGGGGGAGAAAGTTTAGTGCGTGTGTTGAGGGAGTGGCAGCGAGTGGCTGGCTGGTGTGTAGCGGTAACTCTTCGTTGCTTTTCGACTCTCAATACCAACTTAGTGGTTCGTTATGGTAACCAAAATATGCAGATACTTATATATAACCTGTGTATAGAGTGTAATAGCAGCAAAACTATTTGTTTATTGTTTTATGAACATAATAATTGAATTACTAATATGCACACCATACATTTGAGTATAGCGATTATTCACCACTTTTATTATATAAATATATTACAATACACACTATTGAATAATATTACTGCAAAAAAACTAAGAAAAAATCAATCGGAGACATTGAAACAATTAGGTAATAATATCTTTGTGGCAACTCCCATCTGTCAGCGCGGGTGACGCTGACTGGCCCTGGCGACCGCTCCGTCAACGCCCACTTTTTGCCAGACTTCCTCGGTCAATTGCGCCCAAAATATGTGACCTACGATTTTTTGCTATTTTTCCCGTGCTCAGGGGACACAAATTAACATATTTAGAAGACGAAAAAAAATTTTGGAATTTTTTTTTTTCTTGCGCACAGGGGTGTAAATGTCCCCAGGACCCCTGAGCAGTGTAAGGGTTAATCCTGTAGAGAATTCTATTGCGAACACATTGATACCAAATTGAAAAACCTAGGACGAAAATTGTGATGACAAAGTTGAAAAAAATATACACTTTTTTTTTTTTTTTTTTTTTTTGAGATATATACAAGAGTTGTTACATTCTTGTACAGCCACTAGTACGCGTAGCGTTTCGGGCAGGTCCCTGGAATACGATCCCCGCCGCGAAGAATCGTTTTTTCATCCAAGTACACATTTTACTGTTGCGTTAAACAGAGGCTACAGTTAAGGAATTGCGCCCAGTAAATCCTCCCCGGCCAGGATACGAACCCATGACATAGCGCTCGCGGAACGCCAGGCGAGTGTCTTACCACTACACCACGGAGACTGTATTTTTCAGTATTACCACACGCCCCCGTGGAATGCCTGACGCACATTGGGATAACACGGCGCTTATTCGCCCAAAGCGCGAAAGTGTTAATAATTCTTAAAGACATCCACCTTTGTTTTGGCAATATTTCTAATGCTTGCTGGGAGGGTATTGAACAGCTGTAAACCTCTGATGTTTAGACAGTGTTCTCTGATGGTGCCTATGGCACCCCTGCTCTTCACTGGTTCTTAGCAGTGACAAAGAGAATACTTAAACAAATATCTAATGAAGATCTCACTGACCTAACAAATTCACAAAGACCTGAAAGTTGTAGCATTAAATATTATGATAGATATCGTGAGGAGACATTCACATATGGGACTAATAGAACAAGAACCCGGCAATGTGATGTTATAGTGGCCAGAATTCGCCTGGGATATAGACGTATCTGGCAGCTTTCTAAAAACCCAAATGTCGAGTACACAATGTGTCAACTTTGTGAAAGAGAAAACATGCACTCTCTTGAACATTATATTGTAGAATGTCCCATATTGTCTGACTTTCACCCTCCTGGGCTGAGGTATGCTGAACTGTGTAATTACTATATGAGTACTGGAACACTTGATGATATATTGGACTTTTATCCAAGATTGACCATGTAATGTATCATTTATACAATGTATGTATGTGATGTAACTATATAACCTGAGCTTGTAAAAGCACCTTAATCACCTTCAGTGATTAAGTGCTTAATTGCACACTAGTTTCTCTGTCAGCTATCTCACCCTGCATGTCAGAGTAAAAGAGACAAATGTATGTAAATGCATGTGTGTGTATATATGCATGTATATATGTATATGTACATATATGTGTGTGTGTAATTACCTAAGTGTAATTACCTAAGTGTAGTTACAGGATGAAAGCTACGCTCGTGGTGTCCCGTCTTCCCAGCACTCTTTGTCATATAACGCTTTGAAACTACAGTACTGACGGTCTTGGCCTCCACCACCTTCGTAGTGTGTATGTATATGTATGTGTATAAAGTACATATGGAAGCTGATCAGAATTGCATTTCACCTTTGTAAATGCACATTAATGACACTTCGAACACTTTATGTAGGGCATACGTAAATCTGTGTATCTATGTATTTAAATATGTAGGTTAGCTTAGCATTTTAAAAGTACCGAATCACCTTCTGTGGTTGATTGTTCAATAAATCTTTGACCTATATGTTTAACTGATCTCTAACCCTGTCCATGGAGGACAGAAGAAAATGTATATATGCTGGTTAGCATTGTAAATGTGTGGCCACGTTTGTGGTAGAATAAAAAAAAAAAAAAACTGGTTCTATTCTGCATTTCCTTCTGCACATTTTGCTCCAATATGTTGTTATTCTACTGTGGAAATTTGGACCTGGCCTCCAGTACTTTCCATGTATGTATTACTTGATATAGCTCTCGTCTCCTTTCCAAAGAGTACATTTTGAGAACTTTGAGACGGTCTCAATAATTTAGGCGTTTTATTGTGTATATACTTGCCATATAGGTTCTTTGTTTTCCCTCTATTTTTCTCATGTAAGTGGACACAGAATGTTTGTCTAGTACAGTCAGTTACCCGTATATGGCCGGCATACAATGTGCACCTCAATTGAAAGGATGTTTTGTGGAAAATTATTTAGTGTGTTTCACCATACAATTACCAAAAGTGATTTAAAGGGGTTTTATAGGGGGAAAACATACAATTTTGTGCATGTATATACAAAATATATATTTGATTGGGTACATGGGAGTAACAAAGGGATATTAATAGGGCATTAACACTTTAGTCCGGGAAGGACTAAAGTAGACGCGATCCTGGGAACGACGCAGCATTGCGTCGTTTTCGGCAGCAAAGGACCCACTGGGCCTAGTTGAGGGCTGGCGGGCTGGGGCCGCCAAAGTGTTAAGAGTATCAACACAAAACAGAACACGAAACAAAGGGTATAAAGTGGATAAGATTGAAATCTAAACTTATCCAATTTGTTCAATTGGATAAGTTTAAATTTAGGAAAGAACTGGGTAAATACTGTACTGGTTTGGTAACAGGGTCATGATTTGTGAAACCAATTACCGCTTAACATAACAGAAGTAGGATCCCGTGATTGTTTCAAGCGTAGGAATTGACATATATATGAATGAGATTGGATGGTTATAAATAGGAGCTGCTTCGTATGGGCCAATAGGCCTTCTGCAGTTACCTTCATTATTATGTTCATACATTTTTAAATGGAGCAAAAATTCTATCCGCAAGAAAATATGGAAACTCACCTAACTTGCTTGGATGCTTGTAGTCGTGGGCTCCAGAACTAACTCACATCTACACATTATACAACTACAAAATCCCAGAGTGAGAACACAAATTTGGTGCTTGTATGACAGCAGAAATTACACATATCTGCTCATTATATCCCCCTCCCTGCCAATCCTAGGGCACACACCACTCTCTGCCTGCCCCCCAGGGCACACTTCACACTCTGCCTGCCCCCCAGGGCACACTCCACTCTCTGCCTACCCCCCAGGGCACACTTCACACTCTGCCTGCCCCCCAGGGCACACTCCACTCTGCCTGCCCCCCAGGGCACACTTCACACTCTGCCTGCCCCCCAGGGCACACTCTACTCTCTGCCTGCCCTCCAGGGCACACTCCACTCTGCCTGCCCCCAGGGCACACTCCACTCTCTGCCTGCCCTCCAGGGCACACTCCACTCTGCCTGCCCAGTGGGGCACATTGTACTCTCTGCCTGCCCTCCAGGGCACACTCCACTCTCTGCCTGCCCCCCCAGGGCACACTCCACTCTCTGTTTGCCCCCAGGGCACACTTCACACTCTGCCTGCCCTCCCAGGGCACACTACACTCTCTGCCTGCCCTCCAGGGCACACTCCACTCTGCCTGCCCCCTGGGGCACACTCTACTCACTGCCTGCCCTCCAGGGCACACGCCACTCTCTGCCTGCCCTCTGGGGCACACTCCACTCTCTGCCTGCCCCCCAGGGTACACTCCACTCTCTGCCTGTCCCCCAGGGCACACTCCACTCTCTGCCTGTCCCCCAGGGCACACTTCACTCTCTGCCTGCCCCCCAGGGCACACTCCACTCTGCCTACCCCCCAGGGCACACTTCACTCTCTGCCTGCCCCCAGGGCACACTCCACTCTCTGCTTGCCCCCCCAGGGCACACTCTACTCTGCCTGCCCCCCAGGGCATACTCCATTCTCCGCCTGCCCCCCAGGGCACACTCTGCCTGCCCCCCAGGGCACACTCTCTGCCTGCCCCCCAGGGCACACTCTCTGCCTGCCCCCCAGGGCACACTCTCTGCCTGCCCCCCATTTCACACTCTCTGCCTGCCCCCCAGGGCACACTCTCTGCCTGCCCCCAGGGCACACTCTCTGCCTGCCCCCCAGGGCACACTCTCTGCCTGCCCCCAGGGCACACTCTCTGCCTGCCCCCCAGGGCACACTCTCTGCCTGCCCCCCAGGGCACACTCTCTGCCTGCCCCCCATTTCACACTCTCTGCCTGCCCCCCATTTCACACTCTCTGCCTGCCCCCAGGGCACACTTTTGCCTGCCCCTCAGGACACACTCTCTGCCTGCCCCCCAGGGCGCACTCTCTGCCTGCCCCCCAGGGCGCACTCTCTGCCTGCCCCCCAGGGCACACTCTCTGCCTGCCCCCAGGGCACACTCTCTGCCTGCCCCCTACGGCACACTCTCTGCCTGCCCCTCAGGACACACTCTCTGCCTGCCCCCAGGGCACACTCTCTGCCTGGATCCAGAGACTGGTCTCCACCTCAGGGCACATCCTCCAGCTGGATGGCCCAGCAAATTTATTACAGTATTGTGTTATTTATGGGGTCAAATACATGATAATTGGCAAGATTAGGTTAAGAATGATAGTCTGTGTTGTGTTAAATTCTGCTTTGGTATGACAACACACATTCTAATAATAAACAAAATTTGAATACTGTACCTTATTTCAGCTTCCTTGTCGACACCGACAGCATCTGCTAAGAGACTGCCAATTGCTTCATAAACATCATCACCAGTTTCAAAATCCTCTGTACTTGTAAGAACACCTGCAATTAAAATCATGCATTATACACTAATATTAATAGGTGTTATTAACAATATTTTCTATGTAATATAAATAAACCCATGAGCATGAGCAACAGAACCCATGCGCACCACACCAGAAATAAATATCTCTTCAATATCCCCAGACTAAATATGTGCAAACACGCCATGCAAATAAAAGGACCCAATCTTTGGAACTCACTCTGTTGAATTAACAAACCGTCCAACCCATACCCTGTTCAAAAGTAATATAAGGAGGTGGTACCTTCGTTTACAATTCTAATCTGTTCCAAGAGACGCGTCGTACACTAAAAAATCGTAAACCGAAACGATTTTTCCCATAACAAATAATGTATATTGAATTAATCCGTTACACACACACTCAAAAATATTAACTTAAAAATACATTTTATACAGAATACTAATCATATTTTTTAATATACAGGTTCTTACATTGTAAAAGTCCTTACAGTTATTGAGGACTCTTGTTGGCGTATGGAAGTCGTTGAGGAGGAGAGGGGGATGAGGAGAGGTGACAGTGTTTGGAAGGGGAGTTCCCTTCCATTGTAACATCAGGGTGTGATGATGTTTCTGGGGGTACTCTCTCTCCTACTTTTGCAGGCATATCACTAGGACCTGCTTGTGGCTCACTGTTTGTTTTTCTCAATAAAAACCTGTTTAGCAACACTTGTTTTTCCCTACATTGGATGTAGGGAACTAAGATCTCCATGCACCATCCTTGCTTTTTCACAAATGATAGACTCTGAAACACTATCACCTGCTACAGTAACTGCTTGTCGTTTATCCAAATTAATAATAACTTTTCTACATCCTCAAGTGTTTGTGTCCTTTGTTTCATGATTGTTGTTAAGCCATTTGCCACTTTAGCACTCATAATGTCCTTTTTCTTAGCAATTACTATGGATATCGTTGACACGGATTTGTTGTACTGCCTAGCTCGTTCAACAACAACCATGCCATTTCCATACCTGGTTGATGGGGTTCTGGGAGTTCTACTCCCTAAGCCGGCTTAGAAATAATAAATATTGCCGGAACAACCGTGGACATCTTCAAGAGAAAACTGGACTGTTTCCTAAGAGAAGTCCCGGATCAGCCGGGCTGTGGTGGGTATGTGGCTCTGCGGGCCGCTCCAAGCAACAGCCTGGTGGATCAAACTCTCACAAGTCGAGCCTGGCCTCGGGCCGGGCTTGGGGAGTAGAAGAACTCCCAGAACCCCATCAACCAGGTACCAGGTATCAACCGGCTCCCCATGTTTACGAATATTCTCTTGTTTTTCCTCTATGATCATCCTCACAATTATTTTCTTAGATTGAACTTTACAAATGACTTTCTTGGGGACCCATGGCATGATATATAACAAGAACTTTTAAGTTAAAAACAAAAAAGCAGGAACACAATAAAATCCTTCACAAAGAATTCAAGCGCGGCCGCAGTCGTCACTATGCGGGATAGACTTGTAAACTATCTGAGAGAGTATCGCCCTGCGAGGCACTCGTGAAGCAAGGTCAACTTATATTGTAGTTATTTGTTGATATAAAAACCTTGCTATAATGAACTCTTTCCTCTTACCTGATATATTAGGTTATGAACATGCCTGAAACATTATACATGTTAGTGGCTTTGCATGAATGTAAAAATACCAATCTTACGTAATCTCACCAACCCATTGTACCTTCTTGCAAATAAATTACTGGTATTATTACAATATTATTATTATTATTATTATTACAGCAGAATGGTCTAAAAAATCTAAGAGTCTAAGATCACAGTCTAAGAGACCCAACAAGCGAGAAGGGGTATTCAATCAATTCAATTTCAACAAGAGGATCGACTTGGGAGAAAATAAATGTAGACCTTGCAAACATTCAATGGGAGACAGCCTTAAGCAACAAAAATCCCACTCAGGGAATAGTTCAAATGACAGCTGAAGCATACAAGGTCTGCTTGAAGCATGTGCCTGTGAGGAGGGTCAGAAAGAGAACCACTCTTAGAAAGAGAACGCAGGGGACTGTACAGAAGGAAAAAAATAATGGAAATTCTTAGGCAGACACGACTATCACAAGAAAGGAAAATAAACTTAAACAGGGAGATCGAAGAAATAGAACAAATGTTGAAGCGATCATACGGGGCTGAGGAAATGGAATTGGAACAAAAAGCTATACAAGAGATAAAGAAAAATCCAAAATATTTTTTCACATATGCAAAAATCAAAAACCTCCACCAGTACTGAACCTTTAATTATAACTGAAGGTACGTACACAGAGGACAACAAAAAAATTAGTGAAATTGTAAGAAGCCAGTATGAGGCTATGTTTAGCACACCAATAAACAACATGAAAGTTGATGAACCAGACAGCTTCTTTATGAATGACATTCAAGCTGCAGATAATATAACAGATATTAACACGAACTCGGAAGACTTTGAAAGAGAAATTGACAATATGCCCATGCACTCGGCTCCTAAGCCGGAGTAGTGGAATTCAATATTCATTAAAAAATGTAAAGTATCAGTGGCGCGAGCACTCAGCATAATATGGAGAAAGAGCCTGGATACAGGGTAGATACCGGCTGCACTTAAATCAACAGATATAGCTCCGCTGCACAACGGGGGTAGTAAAGCCTTAGCAAAAAAACTATACACCAGTTGCACTAACATCTCACATAATAAAAGTTTTTGAAAGAGTGATTAGGAATCAAATTTCTAGTTTTATGGAAAATAATGGACTACACAACCCAGGACAACATGGATTTAGAGCGGGAAGATCCTGTCTGTCACAGTTACTCAACCACTATGACAAAATCACAGAAGCTCTAGAAGAAAACCAAAATCCAGTGTTTGCAAAGGCATTCAACAAATGTGACCATGGAGTGATAGCACACAAAATGAAGTCAATGGGAATAACTGGTAAAGTACGACACTGGATACTCAATTTCCTGTCGAACAGAACACAAAGAGTAACAGTCAATCAAATAATTATCGAGCCCAAGCGCAGTTAAAAGCTCTTACTGCTTTTCCTTATTCTCATATCAGATATAGACAAAAATACAAGTCACAGCTTTGTGTCATCCTTTGCAGATGACACAAAAATCAGCATGAAAATTACCTCTGCAGAAGACATTGAAAAACTACAAGCAGATATCAACAAAGTTTTCGATTGGGCAGCAGAAAAAACATGATGTTTAACAGTGATTAATTCCAGGATGATGAGAAAAATACAATGTTGGAAGTGGCTAGGGAATGCAGTCAGGTGAGGAAGCAGGCACAGGACAGATACTGGCAAGACTTTGCTCAATCCATTGGTAATACTAAGAACCTTAAAGACATATGGAGAGCTGTAAATAAAATCAGGGTTTGTAAGACCAAATTCATTGTTCGCTCAGATCCAGGAAGGTTGCTAATGAGTTAGTAGATAAATGGGCTAGTGCTGCTGTCCTTACTTACAGACACGAGAGTCATCATTGAGTCATGGGAAAATATTAGAAATGGAGTAACTTACGTGCTTTAACCCTTAAATGGCGCATGGTTATAAATGGGGCCTCGACTTCCGATGCTAATCCGTTACCAGAGACGGATCGGAAGTCGAAATATCGGAAGTCGAAGCGAATTTTCCCATAAGAAATAAAGGGATTTGAATTAATCCGTTCCCCACCCTCCAAAATATTAACATAAAAATACATTTTATACTGAATACAATGTTTTTTCTAACTACAATACAGTACCAAAGTTACTCTTACCTTTATGGAGGGCTCTTGATGGCGTATGAAGGATGGTGATGGGGGAGGAGGAGCCTTGTTACTGTTTGGAAGGGGGTCCCCTTCTATTATCATATCAGGCAGTGATGTTTTCTCTGGGGTACTCTCTCTCCTACGTTTTGCCTGGATACCACTGGGACCTGGTTGTGGTTCAGTGCTTGTTTGTCTCACTACAATTTGTCAAGAGACATTTGTTTTTCCATTCGTTTTAACATTTGTCTGTAAAGATGCATCACTTTAGCACCCATAATGTCCTTTTTCTTAGCTAGTATGGTGGATATCGTTGAATGAGATTTGTTGTACTGCCTAGCCAGTTCACCTACCGCACACCGTCTTCATACTTACGAATGATCTCTTGTTTCTGCTCTATGGTCATTCTTACATGGGATCTCATATGTTGAGCCTTACCACTGACTTTCCTGGGACTCATGGCGTATTATATAATAATTAATGTTCAAAATGCAAAAAATCACCACAAAAGCGGAATTTCTTATAGGCGCGATCGTCACTAAGCGGGTAGCTGTAGTAAACTGAGGCAGGTCGGACCGCGTGACCGGGAACCACGCGCTCGGCCAACTCAAACGTGTACCAACAAATATCGGATGTCGACGACACCATTGGATGTCGAGTCGCATTTTTTTATGAAATTTATATCGTAACTCGAATATATCGTAAGTAGGGGCAATCGGATGTCGAGGTGCCACTGTATACCATTTGACACCCACAGGTGCATACAAAAAAAAATCTTTTTTCTTCCTAACCTGATAATTTGTGTTCACTGATCATGGGAAAAATAATAAAAAAATCGTAAGTGGTATATATTGCCCGCTATAGGGCGGGGAAGTCTGGCAAAAAACAGGCACTGACTCAGCGTGTGTCCCAGGCGGTCTGTTGCTCGCCAGCTGTCAGGCCGGAGTTGCCACAGAGATAATTACCTAATTATTTCAAAGTCTCTGATTGATTTTTCGTAGTTTTTTTGCTGTAATATTATTCAATAGTGTGTAGTGTGATATATTTATAGAATAAAATGAGTGAATCATCACTGTACTCAAAAATATGGTGTGCATATTGTTGATTCAATTATGTTAATTATTTCTGTTATGGTAATCGAGTGGAGACAGTATAGTGTAATAACAGCAAAACTATTTGTTTGTTGTTTTATGAACATATTTGAATCCCTTATATGCACACCATAATTTTGTGTACAGCGATGGTTCACACATTTTATTATATAAATACAGTACTGCTGCCACTCGATTATCCGGACTATATGGGAAGGACCCCCAGCCGGATTATCACATTTTTCGAATAATGGTACTTTTTCACCTACGAATCCAAAAGTGACCATTTCCAACAATTTTTATACTACAAACAACATAATTTGAATTGCCTTGCCACATATAATTATTAAATATTCAACTAGAAACCTCAACTTACCTTGTTGGTGTTCGTCTTCTTGATTGATGCCACACATCTTGAAGTTAAGAATTCTTAACAATTTACGTAACCTATATTAACACAACACTAAAATTAACACTTAAAATTACTGTACAGTTCATTAAGCAAAGTTAGTTTTGACTGCCAGCTGCTGAAGCCTCACTGGTTGAAGGCATTTGGGTTGCCTGTGAGGCCTTACTTGTTGAAGGTGCTTGCTTGCTTGTGCCTCACTTGAAGGCACTTGACTTGCCTGTGACACCTCACTTGTTGAAGGCATTTGGCTTGCCTGTGATGCCTCACTTGTTGAAGGCGCTTGCTTGCGCCTCACTTGTTGAAGGCGCTTGGCTTGCCTGTGACGCCTCACTTGTTGAGGTGTGTAACACGTATAGTGGTACCTCGGAATACGAGTGTATCTGGATACGAGTTTTTCGGAATACGAGCAGGATTTGCTCAGAAAATTTGCCTCAGAAGGCGAGGGTTGCCTCGGAAGGCGAGGGTTGCCTTGAAAGGCGAGGGTTGCCTTGGAAGGCGAGGGTGTTGATACGCGTACAGGCTGACCTAACGCGTGGTGGCACGGCGATCGCCGCTCAGTTTACCAGTGCCTCGCGCCCTGTGACTATCCCGGTTTAATTCATCACCAGGATTTTCAGTGTTTTATTGGATTTTTGGCCATTTGACCATAAAAGTTGTTATTATATATCTCACCATGGGTCCCAAGAAAGCCAGTGGTAAGGATCAAGGCAAGGAAGCGCATGTGAGGATGACAATAGAGGAAAAACAAGAGATCATATGGAAGCATGAAAATGGTACACGTGTTGTTGAACTTTGTAGGCAGTACAACAAAGCCACGTCAATGATATGCACTATACTTAGCAAGAAAAAGGACATTATGAGTGCTTAAATCGCAAAAGATGTAAGAACAATCACGAAACAAAGACCACAAATACTTGAGGAAGTGGAAAAGTTGTTTTTAATTATATACACAACAAGGAGTTAGCGGGTGATAGTGTTTCAGAGGCCATCATTTGTGAGAAAGCCAGGGTATTGCACGAAGACCTTGTAAAGAAAACCCCTGGAACGAGTGTAGATATGATAGGCTTTAAGGCAAGCAGGGCATGGTTTGAAATTTTTTTAAAAAAGAAGTGGTATTCATAGTGTTGCGAGGCATGGGGAGGCAACCAGCTCAGACAAACCAGCAGCTGAAAGATTTATTGAAGAATTTAAAGAGTTTGCAGAGGCTGAGGAATACTTACCGCAACAAGTTTTTAATTGTGATGAAACAGGACTGTTCTGGAAAAGATTGCCTAAGAGGACACACATTGCCAAGGAGGAAAAATCATTGCCCGGACACAAGCCTATGAAAGATAGGTTTACGCTTGTGCTGTGTTCAAATACGAGTGGCGATTTGAAAATTAAACCCTTGCTAGTGTATCATTCTGAAAATCCAAGGGTTTTCAAACAGTATAAAGTGCAGAAACACCAAATGTGTGTGATGTGAAAGGCTAATAAAAGAGCATGGGTGAGTAGGATTTTTCAGAGTGGGTGAATGAAGTGGTGTGCCCTGCCATAGAAAAATATCTGCAGGAGAAACATTTGCCACTCAAGGCCCTGCTTCTCCTCGACAATGCTCCTGCTCATCCTCCAGGCTTGGAAGATGAATTGTTGCACAGATACAGTAAATTTCTCACAGTAAAGTTCCTTCCTCCTAACACCACTCCTCTAATTCAGCCTATGGACCAGAAAATCATTGCAAATTTTAAGAAACTTTATGAAAGGGCACTTTTCCGGAAATGTTTTGAAGTGACTGAAGCCATAAAATTTACCCTCAAAGAGTTCTGGAAAGACCATTTTAACATTTGTAGTGCTTTAAAACTTGTTGACAAAACTTGGCAAGAAGTGACTCAAAGAACCCTGATCTCTGGCTGGAGAAAATTGTGGCCTGAATGTGTGACAGAACTAGACTTTGAGGGGGTTTGAGCCTGTAAATGATGTGCCTATTGTTGAGGAAATTGTTACTCTGGGCCAGCAAATGGGCTTGGAATTGGATGATGGTGATGTGGAGGAGTTGGTGGAAGAACAAAACGAAGAACTGACCACCGAAGAACTCCAAGCCCTTCAAAAGGATCAGCAAGAAGACCCAGCTGAGGATGTTTCTCCAGTGGAGGAGGATGAGGCAGTACAGAATGTCCCTTCTGCAACCATTAAGAAGTGGTGTCAGATGTGGGAAGAAATGCAAACTTTTATTGGAAAGACTCACCCAGAGAAAGCTGTAGTAGGGCGTTGCATTAATCTTTTCAATGACAATGTGATGCCTCACTACAGACATCTTGCGAAGATGGGAAAAACAAGCTTCCATGGACAGATTTGTTGTGAGAAAATCGAGCAGTGAGCCACAACCAGGACCTAGTGGTATGCAGGCAAAACGTGCCAGGGAGTGCACCCCAGAAAGGTCCTCACTGCCTGATGTTATAATGGAAGGGGACTCCCGTCCCAAACAGTAACACCTCTCCTCCTCCCACCTCCTCACCATCTTCCATACTCCTACAGCATTCATCAGCAAGGGTAAGTAATAACTTGAACATAGTTTTGTAGGTTTATTTAGATGAATTAGGTATAAAATTTAGTTTGAAGTGAGGTTTTTTGGGTAGTCAGGAATGGATTAATTCATTTCCCATTATTTCTTATGGGGAAATTACCTTCGGATTACGACTTTTCAGAATACGAGCTGTCTCCAGGAACGGATTAAACTCTTAAACCGAGGTACCCCATGTAACTAGTCTTTAATTGTTAGGACAACCTTCTTCCTCTTAACATGTCCAGAACGATTGATGCTGCTACCAGACATAGTCTTGGCCAAAAATGTTCAAAGTTACTATGTAAATAAAAGTTATTTAAAAAAATATTTCACTAATGGCGCGGGACTGTGGTATAACATGAGGGACGGGAGCACGTAGGTTGACCAGGCCTGGACGGGTCCACTTGGGGCAGCTATAGCACGTTACGTAGGCCACCAGGAAGAAAAACTCACAATATTTTTTAAGGAAACTTCAGCCTGTGCACATTGTTTTTAGGAAACTTATATATATTTGTTATTACATAATTACTAGTATTACATTTGTTTTTGGCTATGATGAATTGTTCTAGAATTAATGGTAACTTCTGTAGCCAGGTGGTCCCTCCCGACGCTCCTCTCCCATGCTACCGACACCACCCACCCACCCTACCCCCTCCTCCACCATGTGTCTCGAGCCACAGGCAGACGGGATTAATACAGTACAGCCCGCCCCATGGCTTTCATATCCGGACAATTCAATGATTATCCGGCTGACTGTCCGGATAGTGTAACATCGGCAGAAAGTTACCGCTTCGATTTTTTATCCGGCTAAATCAGCTTTTTATCCGGTTCCCATGGCCATTTTGGCCGGATATTGAAATAACTTTATCCGGTGACGATTTTGGCCGTATAAGGGCGTTTTCCGGATGTTTGAATCCCGGATAATCGAGTGGTTACAGTATATCACACTACACACTATTGAATAATATTACTGTACTGCAAAAAAATAAGAAAAATCATCAGACATACAGTATTGAAATAATTAGGTAATAATATCTTTATGGCATTCTACCTGACAGCTTGGGCGGAACAGACCGCCTCGGACACTTGCTCTGTCAACGCCTCCTTTTTGCCAGACTTCCCCGCCCTATTGTGGCCAAAATAAGTCACCTACGATTTTTTTATTCTTTTCCCTGTGATTAGGGAACACAAATGAACACTTTTATACGGCGCAAGAATTTTTTGGATTTTTTTTGTTGCACCTAGCTTGCAGGCCAAAAGCCCCTTAGCGGTTTAAGTTTTAAAGCCGTTGGAGTTGGCTACCGGAAGCTAATCTTAGCAACATCAGGGTAGTTGCTCTTCCTGTAGCACAGAAAAAAGTTTTTTTGTTATTGGTTGTTTGCATTTTTATTACTTTTTATTATTATTATCATTAGGTATAAATCGAGTCCGGGATGGTTCACTCATCTGGGTCGTCTGGCAGACCACTTAGTATTTGAGGTCTCGGGAAGGTCTGATCATGGATGTGTCTGATCACTTTGTGTTGGAGAGTAATTCTTCTGGTTATGTGTGGTGATCTGTGTATCTTATAGTTGCTGGTTGTGTTTACTGCTTCGTGGGGTTCTTCGGGTTCTGGGACATACAGGTGCTTCATGCGGTACAGCTGCCTTCTGGCCAAGTAGCTGAGCCTGGTGCTCATTGGCATCATGTTGAGAGTCTCATGGATCTGATCTATTCTTACCCTGTTCACCAGTGACAGGCCCGTCGTGTAATGGAGTGCTTTGTTTTGGACCCATTGGATCTTCAGCATGTTGGTTTTGTTGGTGAGGTTTAGGGGGATGTAAGGATATTCCAGACTAGGCCTTACAATCATTCTGTACAGGGGGAGCTTGACGTGGGATGGGGGTTGTTTGAGGTGGAATAGCCTCGACAGGGATCCCTTAGCCATCGCTGTCTTCTCAAAGATGTACTGTACTGGGTGGAGTTAAGTAGTCTGTTGAAGTTGTATCTGAGCCCTGTGTTGGAGTTTGAGAGGGCTATGGGTTCACTCCTGATCCTTAACCTTCCCCCCCCCCTCGTCTTCGATTGTGTAGGCCATACAGCCAACAGTGCTTATCTGGATTAGTGGTGATCCTCCATTTTCATTCCCAGTTTGCAGTCCTGGGTAGTTCTACATTCTCCTTACAGGTTACAGTCGCGTGTTAGACTAAATGGATGCTTGGGTTGGAGGATATTACGTGGGTTACGTCATCAGCAAATTGGACGATGATGGTATCCCTGTACTCCGGTTGGGGTAGGTCCTTTACAAAAATGTTGAAGAGGACCGGGCACATCCGTAGCAGGTCACTTGCATGTGACTATTCATTTAAGTTACTTCCCAGAATTCTCTCGGATATAACTATTTTTTTTTTTTTTTTGCAGGGACTAATCTATGCACTAATTTTAGAATCTATGCACACTCTGAGATATTGATATTGTGTAACCCACTGAAGGTTAATGTCTTAAATGCGTAGGTGCCTGTCTGGAGTGTTGCCACCTAGTCTCATTGCCTTAGACTTCTGTGCAGATATTTTTAGCCCTAAAATGCTGCATTCAGATGTTACTTTATCTAATGCACCTTGTGCTTTATTTAGAAGTGAAGGACCTGTAATGACTAATGCTATATCATCAGCATAGCTTAGCAATTTTACCCTTTCTGCAATTGTCATGGTAACGAGGGGTTACAACCCATGACATTATTTTTTACATTACTTTTAACATAAGGATGTTAAAAAGACTAGGACTGAAGCCTATTTTCATGCAAGTGGAAGTCCAACACTTGTCTTTGCAACTTTATTCTGGCATACCTGTGACTTAGGTAATCTTGAATCCATGCTAGCATATTTCCTTTTACACTTTTTTAACTAAGGTGTGAAAAATTGCTTGCGGGCTTGCAAATTCGAATGCTTTTTCTAGATCAAGGAAGATCACTATAACTGGACCTGAGTTAACTGTTTCTAGTAATGTTACTATACAATTGGCAGTATCTACTCCTCTAGTGAAGCCAAATATGTTTATGCAGGTCTCTAGTCTTCCACAGTAGCCTATTTAAGACCATCTGTTCTGCAGTTTTACTAATGCATGATGTTAATGAAATGGGTCTGTAAATGTCAGGTTCTTTCAACTTAGGAATCGGAATGATGTCTGCTTTCTTCCAAGAGGTCGGCAGTTTGCCTTGCTGCCAAGATGCATTGATAATGTCCAATATTCCTTGTTCTCCAGCAGGACCTGAATGTGCGATCATTGAGTATGTAATGTTATCAGCACCTGGTGCAGTGTCTTTACCACTTTGTTATTGGCTCTGATTAGTTCTTGTTTGGCGAAGGGACAGTCACATTCGTCATTTGTAGCTATGCTCTCATGAATGGCTGTCAACTTCTCTTGTTTTAATTGTTCTTGCTGCCTTTTGATCATTGCAGGAAGCTGATATGAAGCTGCTCTTTCTGCAAATTGGAGAGCAAGTCTCTCAGCACTATGCCTACTGCATGGCCTGATGACCCAGAATGCCATGTGGCATATGGAGGAGAGTGGGAAGACAATGGCGCTCATTTTGAAACCACCTAGAAGTTGATCGGATGAAAAATAAGTTTTTTACAAATATTTTAATGGATGATGCGCGCGATAGTCATCGGATTACATTAAGGAGAAAAACTTATGACACTAATAGGCATCATCGGAGAGCAAAAGTGTTAAGAAGCACATCAACAAACTAGAAAAGGTGCAAAGACATGCCACTAAGTGGCTCTCAGAACTGAAGGGCAAGAGTTTAGAGGCATTATATATGCAAAACTAGAAGATAGAAGAAAATGAGGTGATATGATCATTACATACAAAACAGTAACAAGGACTCGATAAAATTGATAGGGATGAATTCCTGATACCTGNCACACTATGCACGGTGATCCACTAGCTCCACTTTTGATTTCTTCGCACAATCGCTAGCGATATGACTATGCTATGTAGCACCCTGCTAGCTACACACTGCGAGAGGCCAAATACTATGATCTAGCCTCAATAATCCTTCAATGTCCGTGAAACTGACGAATTTCCGCGGACCTCGCTAATCGCGTGTGTCTCCCACCGTCGCTACTGCGCTCTACTGTGTACTGCTCTCACAGCTGTACTGTGTACTGCTCTCACAGCTGTACTGTGTACTGCTCTCACAGCTGTACGGTGTACTGCTCTCACAGCTGTACGGTGTACTGCTCTCACAGCTGTACTGTGTACTGCTCTCACAGCTGTACTGTGTACTGCTCTCACAGCTGTACTGTGTACTGCTCTCACAGCTGTACGGTGTACTGCTCTCACAGCTGTACGGTGTACTGCTCTCACAGCTGTACTGTGTACTGCTCTCACAGCTGTACTGTGTACTGCTCTCACAGCTGTACTGTGTACTGCTCTCACAGCTGTACTGTGTACTGCTCTCACAGCTGTACTGTGTACTGCTCTCACAGCTGTACTGTGTACTGCTCTCACAGCTGTACGGTGTACTGCTCTCACAGCTGTACGGTGTACTGCTCTCACAGCTGTACTGTGTACTGCTCTCACAGCTGTACTGTGTACTGCTCTCACAGCTGTACTGTGTACTGCTCTCACAGCTGTACTGTGTACTGCTCTCACAGCTGTACTGTGTACTGCTCTCACAGCTGTACTGTGTACTGCTCTCACAGCTGTACTGTGTACTGCTCTCACAGCTGTACTGTGTACTGCTCTCACAGCTGTACTGTGTACTGCTCTCACAGCTGTATGGTGTACTGCTCTCACAGCTGTACTGTGTACTGCTCTCACAGCTGTACTGTGTACTGCTCTCACAGCTGTTTGGTGTACTGCTCTCACAGCTGTTTGGTGTACTGCTCTCACAGCTGTACGGTGTACTGCTCTCACAGCTGTACTGTGTACTGCTCTCACAGCTGTACTGAGTACTGCTCTCACAGCTGTACTGTGTACTGCTCTCACAGCTGTACTGTGTACTGCTCTCACAGCTGTACAGTGTACTGCTCTCACAGCTGTATGGTGTACTGCTCTCACAGCTGTATGGTGTACTGCTCTCACAGCTGTACTGTGTACTGCTCTCACAGCTGTATGGTGTACTGCTCTCACAGCTGTACTGTGTACTGCTCTCACAGCTGTATGGTGTACTGCTCTCACAGCTGTACTGTGTACTGCTCTCACAGCTGTACTGTGTACTGCTCTCACAGCTGTACAGTGTACTGCTCTCACAGCTGTACTGTGTACTGCTCTCACAGCTGTATGGTGTACTGCTCTCACAGCTGTACTGTGTACTGCTCTCACAGCTGTATGGTGTACTGCTCTCACAGCTGTATGGTGTACTGCTCTCACAGCTGTACTGTGTACTGCTCTCACAGCTGTACTGTGTACTGCTCTCACAGCTGTACTGTGTACTGCTCTCACAGCTGTACTGTGTACTGCTCTCACAGCTGTACTGTGTACTGCTCTCACAGCTGTACGGTGTACTGCTCTCACAGCTGTACTGTGTACTGCTCTCACAGCTGTACTGTGTACTGCTCTCACAGCTGTATGGTGTACTGCTCTTACAGCTGTACTGTGGTACTGCTCTCAGCTGTACTGTGTACTGCTCTCACAGCTGTACTGTGTACTGCTCTCACAGCTGTATGGTGTACTGCTCTCACAGCTGTACTGTGTACTGCTCTCACAGCTGTACAGTGTACTGCTCTCACAGCTGTACTGTGTACTGCTCTCACAGCTGTATGGTGTACTGCTCTCACAGCTGTACAGTGTACTGCTCTCACAGCTGTACTGTGTACTGCTCTCACAGCTGTACTGTGTACTGCTCTCACAGCTGTACTGTGTACTGCTCTCACAGCTGTACTGTGTACTTCTCTCACAGCTGTACTGTGTACTGCTCTCACAGCTGTACTGTGTACTGCTCTCACAGCTGTACTGTGTACTGCTCTCACAGCTGTACTGTGTACTGCTCTCACAGCTGTACAGTGTACTGCTCTCACAGCTGTACAGTGTACTGCTCTCACAGCTGTACTGTGTACTGCTCTCACAGCTGTACTGTGTACTGCTCTCACAGCTGTACTGTGTACTGCTCTCACAGCTGTATGGTGTACTGCTCTCACAGCTGTACAGTGTACTGCTCTCACAGCTGTACTGTGTACTGCTCTCACAGCTGTACTGTGTACTGCTCTCACAGCTGTACTGTGTACTGCTCTCACAGCTGTACTGTGTACTGCTCTCACAGCTGTACTGTGTACTGCTCTCACAGCTGTACTGTGTACTGCTCTCACAGCTGTACTGTGTACTGCTCTCACAGCTGTACAGTGTACTGCTCTCACAGCTGTACAGTGTACTGCTCTCACAGCTGTACTGTGTACTGCTCTCACAGCTGTACTGTGTACTGCTCTCACAGCTGTACTGTGTACTGCTCTCACAGCTGTACTGTGTACTGCTCTCACAGCTGTACTGTGTACTGCTCTCACAGCTGTACTGTGTACTGCTCTCACAGCTGTACTGTGTACTGCTCTCACAGCTGTACAGTGTACTTCCCATACAACTGTATGGTGTACTTCCCATACAACTGTATGGTGTACTTCCCATACACCTGTATGGTGTACTTCCCATACATCTGTATGGTGTACTTCCCATACAACTGTATGGGAAGTACAGTGGCTTTAGGCATTGTATGTACTAGCTCTATCTATAAACGCATCAATGTTTTGTATCTCACCCTGCATGTATGTACTTTACCTGAATAAATATTTGATTTGATTTGTATACAAACCACAAGAGGGAAGACAAACTTGGAGGAGGGGAATCCATGGTGAAGTACAACAGGTCAATAATATATATTCCATTACAAAGAGCTCACACTGTACAGTATTTCTGAGCCTTAAAGAATATTATCCATATTTCAATATCCTCCCTTCCCCCCCCCCCCCTCACACTTCCCCCAATATATGCCGTTTTAAGATACATACTTATCACCAAATGCTACATCAAAGCTTTCTATTCTGATATCTTTTGTGTTGCATCCGCCCTTAGCATCTAACGCTCGATCCTTCTTGCTCACAACCTGAGAAAAGACATTAAAGGACGTTATTACTCTTGGCGTGAATGACGTGCTCGACTCGGGGGGGGAAACTGTGACACAGCATTCTATTTGGGGGAACACAAAATAAATGGCAAATGTGCATCTCAGTATCGTTTCAACTGACCTGAGCCCATAATGAAAGTTGGTGACTAACCTGGGAAGCGGTGGCCATGTCCAATATAATCCCTGGTTGAGTGTCTTTCTTATCTGTATTTATTCTTTTCTCCTTTTTTTCCTTTAGCTTTGCTTCTGCTTTATCAAGCTTTCTTTGGTCTACTTTCTGAGGAATATACAGTACATCAAGACGTTTATCATAGAGAACGTATGGGTATTACGGTTCATGACAGAAAGGTGTGTGACACCTGTACACACTGTATATAGACTAATAAGGGAGAGGAACAAAACAAAACATTATAGCATCTGCAAATATTATTTTACATTTTAATTCAGAATACAATCAATGGAGGCCTTACTAGTCCATCATCCCTCTCCCTAGACCAGACAGATTTGATAGCTTGCTCCTCCAGCTCCATATTGGCGGCCATCTCTGCCAGCTGCACTGGTGCATCAAGTATCTTACGTTCAATTGTTCCATTGGGAGTCGTGAGCTTTTTCATCATCTCATCACATAGCTTCCTGCACACAATTATAAATCATGAATAAATGTAAAATGAAAGTAATCAAAGAAAACACATTATTATTTATATATAGTTTTGATATAGAGATTGAGGAAAAAGCACCAAGTCAGTATGACTATATGGCACACGGAACAGATACGAGGACAGGATATGATCTGGGGTTGTGGAGTTTAATGACGTGGAGCCCCAGGAATCAAACACTGGCCCGGCAAGAAGTGAGGCTGTCGCCCTACCGACCAGTCCCATTCTCTGTGTTAAGAATCAATACATGATATACAGTAATGTCTGGCTACATCATGGCTGTTTTCTTTCCTTCCTTCTTTCTTTGAGGTGAGCTCAAGTATAATATTCCCTAAATATCTTGACAGCATCTAGTGTTAGAAAGTTACAACAGGAGGAGTAAATATGTTTGGTTTAAACTTTCCACATTACCTATGCCAGATTAAATTTGTAACTATCACATCCTAATCACTACTGTATAGTATTATTATTCCTTCAATAATGAACAACTGATCAGAAGTAATCCTGGGTTCAGTAATAGGTCCCCATATACTCAATGTCATTATATATTTAATGGTAGTGTAGTAATAGGTCCCCATACATATCATTATAACTAATGGAGAAACTTACTACAATGTCGTAGTGCTTGAATGAAGGTGAAGGAAAGACCCAATATATGTATAAATGTATTAAAAACCAAATTTTTGGATGTAACCTACAGTATACCCTTTCTCAAGGTACTGTACACAGTGTTCTGAACAAGATTCTCGGAATTTGCATTTATAAATCTGGCAGAGTTCCTCACTTGGCATCCATCATTAGATGTCGTCGTGATTATGCTCCCCAGGGACGTCAAAATTTCAGAAGAATGCTCAATTATCCTGATTTCTGGAAACTGTGGGCATGGGTTTGCAGAATCATTACCTCTACTCTGCACATCACAATATCTGTGCTTATGTGAATTAATGTGATTAGTTACATCCAAAACTAGATGTAGTTTTACTTCTTTAGAAACTGTGGATGTAGGTTACATCCAAAAATTCAGTTTTAATACATTTATACATATACAGTACTGGGTCTTTCCTTCACCTTCATTAATTAAAGGTAGTGTGTAGTAATGGGTCACAATACATGTCATTATAATTAATGGTAGCGTTGTAATAGTCCAATACATATTATAATTAATAAATAATTGTAATGTCTTCCCACAGACATAATAACATAGGATAAAAACCCACACTTGTGTATTTATGAAATTTATGCAAGGAATTTATGCCAAGTCTTTCACACTCTCCTGAGTGCTTTGTCAAGGTCCGAGTATGTGGTTAAGACAAGACTTACTTCTCAACGTCTAATGAGGCTGCTATCCTGGGACAAATCTCTTATCCTTCTTGACCTCCTGACCATGGGCCAGAGTTCACGAAGCAAGTACTTATGAACGTGTACATCTTTCCTCAATCTTTGACGGCTTTGGTTATATTTATTAAACAGTTTACAAGCATGAAAACTTCCCAATTAACTATTGTTATTGTTATAAACAGCCTTCTGGTGCTTCGGAGCTCATTAACTGTTTAATAATTGTAAACAAACCTGCCAAAAGATTGAGAAAAGATGTACACGTTCGTAAGTACTTGCATAACTGCTTTCTGAATCTGGCCCCATATCAGGAGCAGCCTCATTAGCCATTGAGATGTAAGTCTTGTCTTAACCACATACTCAAGACCTTGACAAAGCACTCAGGATAGTGCTTAGCATTTTCGCTCATTAACGATGCAGTATGGTGTCAAAAAATTTATTAGAGGAATGCTCGTTAACAACGCAGTATGGGGTCAAAAATGTAAAAATTTGGCGGAAGGGGCGCGCAGCAGTTTTGGACATTATATGCATATACTCATGTGGGGAAATTTTATTGCAAATACATTGATACCAAAATGAAAGACCTAGGACGAGAATTGAGGTAACAAAGTTGAAAAGAGTATATACATTTTATTGCTCTTGATTAGCGTTCACTGGGGTAACGCGCTGTCACTTTCTGTTTCCTGTGGGTGGTACGCCGGGCTTTTGGACTTTATATATGCATTTACTCCTGTAGGGAATTCTATTGCAAACGCAAAGATACCAAAATGAAAGACCTATAATGAGAATTGAGGTGACCAAAGTGAAAAGAGTATAAACATTTTATTGCTCTTGCGCGCTCCCAAGTAACACGCTCTCACTTTCTTTATTTGTTGCGGATGGTACACCGAGCTTTTGGACTTTATATGCCTTTAGTCCTGTAGAGAATTCTATTGCGAACACATTGATACCATATTGAAAAACCTAGGACGAGAATTGAGATGACAAAGTTAAAGAGTATACACTTTTCAGTACTGTATTACTGTGCTCTCAATGGAAGGCCCGGCGCACCTTGGGGTGGCGCGGCGCTCTCTTCCGGGTAACCTAGGCCTGATTTCATTACGTCGGGGCGTGGAGCGCACTGTGGCTCCTGTTGGGAATTCTATTGTGAACACATTCATACCAAAATGAAAGACCTAGGATGAGAATTGAGGTGACCAAAGTGAAAAGAATGTACACATTTTATAGCTCTTGCACGCTGCCGGGTAACATGCTCTCACTTTCTCTGTTTGTTGCCATTGGACTTTATATGCCTTTAATCCTGTAGAGAATTCTATTGCAAACACATTGATACCAAATTGAAAAACCTAGGACGAAAATTGTGATGACAAAGTTGAAAAAAATATACACTTTTCAGTATTACCACACGCCCCCGTGGAATGCCTGGCGCACCTTGGGATAACACGGCGCTTATTCGCCCAAAGCGCGAAAGTGTTATTAACACTTTAGTCCGGGAACGACGCAGCATTGCGTCGTTTTCGGCAGCAAAGGACCCACTGGGCCTAGATGAGGGCTGGCGGGCTGGGGCCGCCAAAGTGTTAAGAGTATCAACACAAAACAGAACACGAACAAAGGGTATAAAGTGAATAAGACTGAAATCTAAACTTATCCAATTTGTTCAATTGGATAAGTTTAAATTTAGGAAAGAACTGGGTAAATACTGTACTGGTTTGGTAACAGGGTCATGATTTGTGAAACCAATTACCGCTTAACATAACAGAAGTAGGACCCCTTGATTGTTTCAAGCGTAGGAATTGACATATATATGAATGAGATTGGATGGTTATAAATAGGAGCTGCTTCGTATGGGCCAATAGGCCTTCTGCAGTTACCTTCATTACAGTATTATGTTCATACATTCTTAAACGGAGCAAAAATTCTATCCGCAGAAAATATGGAAACTCACCTAACTTGCTTCGATGCTTGTAGTCGTGGGCTCCAGAACTAACTCACATCTACACATTATACAACTACAAATCCCAGAGTGAGAACACAAATTTGGTGCTTGTATGACAGCAGAAATGACACACATCTGCTCATTATATCCCCCTCCCTGCCAATCCTAGGGCACACGCCACTCTCTGCCTGCCCCCTGGGGCACACTCTACTCTCTGCCTGCCCTCCAGGGCATACTCCACTCTCTGCCTACCCCCTCAGGGCACACTCCACTCTGCCTGCCCCCCAGGGCACACTCCACTCTCTGCCTGTCCCCCAGGGC
Organism: Procambarus virginalis; assembly: GCA_020271785.1. NCBI lineage: Eukaryota > Metazoa > Arthropoda > Malacostraca > Decapoda > Cambaridae > Procambarus > Procambarus virginalis. The sequence continues at coordinate 41,921 of WNGS01161420.1, read as the reverse complement.
ACACTTCACACTCTGCCTGCCCCCCAGGGCACACTCCACTCTCTGCCTGCCCTCCAGGGCACACTCCACTCTCTGCCTGCCCTCCAGGGCACACTCCACTCTCTGCCTGCCCCTGGGGCACACTCTACTCTCTGCCTGCCCTCCAGGGCACACTCCACTCTCTGCCTGCCCTCCAGGGCACACTCCACTCTCTGCCTGCCCCCTGGGGCACACTCTACTCTCTGCCTGCCCTCCAGGGCACACTTTACTCTCTGCCTGCCCTCCAGGGCACACTCTACTCTCTGCCTGCCCTCCAGGGCACACTCCACTCTCTGCCTGCCCTCCAGGGCACACTCCACTCTCTGCCTGCCCCCCAGGGCACACTCCACTCTCTGCCTGCCCCCCAGGGCACACTTCACTCTGCCTGCCCCCCAGGGCACACTTCACTATATGCCTGCCCCCAGGGCACACTTCACTATACGCCTGCCCCCAGGGCACACTTCACTATACGCCTGCCCCCAGGGCACACTTCACTATACGCCTGCCCCCAGGGCACACTTCACTATACGCCTGCCCCCAGGGCACACTTCACTATACGCCTGCCCCCAGGGCACACTTCACTATACGCCTGCCCCCAGGGCACACTTCACTCTCTGCCTGCCCCTCAGGGCACACTCCACTCTCTGCCTGCCCCCCAGGGCACACTCCACTCTACCTGGCCCCCAGGGCACACTCCACTCTCTGCCTGCCCCCCAGGGTACACTCCACTCTCTGCCTGCCCCCCAGGGCACACTCCATTCTCTGCCTGCCCCCCAGGGCACACTCCACTCTCTGCCTCCCCCCCAGGGCACACTCCATTCTCTGCCTGCCCCCAGGGCACACTCCACTCTGCCTGCCCCCAGGGCACACTCCACTCTGCCTGCCCCCCAGGGCACACTCCACTCTGCCTGCCCCCAGGGCACACTCCACTCTGCCTGCCCCCAAGGGCACACTCCACTCTGCCTGCCCCCAGGGCACACTCCACTCTGCCTGCCCCCAGGGCACACTCCACTCTGCCTGCCCCCAGGGCACACTCCACTCTGCCTGCCCCCAGGGTACACTCCACTCTCTGCCTGCCCCCCAGGGCACACTCCATTCTCTGCCTGCCCCCAGGGCACACTCCACTCTGCTTGCCCCCAGGGCACACTCCACTCTGCCTGCCCCCCAGGGCACACTCCACTCTGCCTGCCCCCAGGGCACACTCCACTCTGCCTGCCCCCCAGGGCACACTCCACTCTGCCTGCCCCCCAGGGTACACTCCACTCTGCCTGCCCCCAGGGCACACTCCACTCTGCCTGCCCCCCAGGGCACACTCCACTCTGCCTGCCCCCCAGGGCACACTCCACTCTGCCTGCCCCCAGGGCACACTCCACTCTCTGCCTGCCTCCCAGGGCACATTCTCTGCCTGCCTCCCAGGGCACACTCTCTGCCTGCCCCCCAGGGCACACTCTCTGCCTGCCCCTCAGGACACACTCTCTGCCTGCCCCCCCAGGGCACACTCCACTCTCTGCCTGCCCCCCAGGGCACTCTCTCTGCCTGCCTCCCAGGGCACACTCTCTGCCTGCCTCCCAGGGCACACTCTCTGCCTGCCCCCCAGGGCACACTCTCTGCCTGCCTCCCAGGGCACACTCTCTGCCTGCCTCCCAGGGCACACTCTCTGCCTGCCCCCTACGGCACACTCTCTGCCTGCTCCTCAGGACACACTCTCTGCCTGCCCCCAGGGCACACTCTCTGCCTGCCCCCAGGGCACACTCTCTGCCTGCCCACTACGGCACACTCTCTGCCTGCCCCTCAGGACACACTCTCTGCCTGCCCCCAGGGCACACTCTCTGCCTGCCCCCTACGGCACACTCTCTGCCTGCCCCTCAGGACACACTCTCTGCCTGCCCCCAGGGCACACTCTCTGCCTGGATCCAGAGACTGGTCTCCACCTCAGGGCACATCCTCCAGCTGGATGGCCCAGCAAATTTATTACAGTATTGTGTTATTTATGGGGTCAAATACATGATAATTGGCAAGATTAGGTTAAGAAATGATAGTCTGTGTTGTGTTAAATTCTGCTTTGGTATGACAACACACATTCTAATAATAAACAAAATTTGAATACTGTACCTTATTTCAGCTTCCTTGTCGACACCGACAGCATCTGCTAAGAGACTGCCAATTGCTTCATAAACATCATCACCAGTTTCAAAATCCTCTGTACTTGTAAGAACACCTGCAATTAAAATCATGCATTATACACTAATATTAATAGGTGTTATTAACAATATTTTCTATGTAATATAAATAAACCCATGAGCATGAGCAACAGAACCCATGCGCACCACACCAGAAATAAATATCTCTTCAATATCCCCAGACTAAATATGTGCAAACACGCCATGCAAATAAAAGGACCCAATCTTTGGAACTCACTCTGTTGAATTAACAAACCGTCCAACCCATACCCTGTTCAAAAGTAATATAAGGAGGTGGTACCTTCGTTTACAATTCTAATCTGTTCCAAGAGACGCGTCGTACACTAAAAAATCGTAAACCGAAACGATTTTTCCCATAACAAATAATGTATATTGAATTAATCCGTTACACACACACTCAAAAAACCAGCGTTGAATGTAATGAAACGCCATTTTCTGGGTGAGTCCCGGAGGCTCCCGGAGCTATCCCAGGCTGATATGCTAATTTCAGACTTTGGCATCAGTCATGTGTATGGAGTTCTTAGGCCTACCGGAGACCACGGCCAGAACCGGGCCCCCTCAGAGAGGCACGGGGAGCAATGGCCTATAGAAGCCCCCGTGTGGTGGAAGCATTCTATGTCTGCCATCGACCGGGACAGGCACCCAGAAAGGTAAGCGCCCCAAAACAAACCCCTATTCTGGTTAAAATTGCTACCAAAATCCGAACTAGTGGATAGAACTCCCAAACAGAAAAACAAGCAAACTAGTGTGACGTCACACGTCACCGCGCCGCTGTCTGCGCAGCTCCCCCCCTCCCGGGAGGGGGAAGGTGGAGCCCCAGACCTCCCACGCCGGCTATCCACCCATCAGTTCTGAGGCTGGATGTCAAGACACGCGAAAAACCGCCGACCGGAGGGAGGGAGGGTTGCCGGGGAGCCTCCGGGACTCACCCAGAAAATGGCGTTTCATTACATTCAACGCTGGTTTTCTGGGGGGAGCCCCGTCGGCTCCCCGGAGCTAACTACCCACAGAGGAAGATCAAAGGGATGGAACCGGGAGGCGGACACCACCCTAACAACCAAAACGCTAAAACCAAAGGAGCAGGAAAACACAGCGACCCGACCCCAGAGGCAAATGCCCAAAAGGAAAAGAGCCGACGAAAAACAAACCGGAACCGAAGAGGCACTACCAACCGAGGAGAAGACAGAGCACGCTGACCAGAAACCAGGATGGTGCAAGCGGCGCACGAACAGGCCGGAGGGGGAAACGAAGCACAAGACAGCTTACTAAGCTGTGTAGAAGCAAGACCGAAAGCAAGCCAAAGCGACTCCGCCAGCGCCGCACAAAAAGAGAGAGGCGACAGTATGTGGCACGACGACGGCCCCCAACCCCCACCAAAAAACCAGGCCGACGCTAACAAGAGGAACCACCTAAGAAGGTACAGGAAAAGGAAGGACCGCCAAAACACCCCAAACTGCCGCCAAGAGAATCACGCAGGTGGGACACCGACCACCAGCCGGAGGCGAGACCACGAGGCAGACGGAAGCAGCCCCGACAAGGCCCCTCCGAGCCAGGAAAAGGCGGAGCCGCAAGAAGATCTCGGGCGCGACCACCGAACTCAGGTGGTACAAGGAGATGGAACGTCTGCCGAACAGACAAATCCCAAAGCAAGCAAACCCGCCAGGAGAACAAATGACGGGTCCGACGCGAGACATCGCAAGACCCCAAAAACCAAGTGGCAGGGCAAGCAAGGAAACCAAGAAGGCGGAAGGGTTGCCGCCAGAACCCTACCCGAACCAAGAGGTACGAGCAACAGCAACAGACCGAGACAAAGAAGCACACCACAGGACACAGGCCGAAAAAAGCCCAAGAAGCCAAGGAACACACGCAGAACACCCCTGT
>WNGS01161416.1:23347-34846 GCA_020271785.1 Procambarus virginalis | reverse complement strand
AGAGATTCAACAATTGTTGAAAAGACTCACCCAGAGAAAGCTGTAGTATGCCGTTGCCTTACTTTTCAATGACAATGTGTTGCTTTACTACAGAGAGAGCTTGCGAAGAAGGAAAAGCAAGCTTCCATGGACAGATAGTGGTGAGAAAATCGAGCAGTGAGCCTCAACCAGGACATAGTGGCACTCAGATAAAACGTCCCAGGGAGTGCATACCTGAAAGGTCCTCATTGCCTGATGTGATAATGGAAGGGGACTCCCCTTCCAAACAGTAACTCCTCTCCTCCTCCCCCCCCCTCACCATCTTCCATACGCCTACAGCATTCATCAGCAAGGTAAGTAATAACTTGAACATAGTTTTGTAGGTTTATTTAGATGAATTAGGTATAAAAATTTAGTTTGATATGGGTTTTTGGGGTAGTCAGGAACGGATTAATTCATTTCCCATTATTTCTTATGGGGAAATTCGCTTCAGAATACGAGGCGTCTCCAGGAACCAATTAAACTCTTAAACTGAGGTATGCCTGTATCTACATTTGTGTTCACCATAGCGAACCACTAAGCTGGTATGGTGAGTGCAGTCAATAAATGGTGGCCACACACAGTCAGAAGACGACGCCCACAACCCTCCCTCCACAGCCGTACTCCTCCCTCCATCAAGCACAGCGCTAAATATTTTTTTTTTTTTTTTTGAGATATATACAAGAGTTGTTACATTCTTGTACAGCCACTAGTACGCGTAGCGTTTCGGGCAGGTCCCTGGAATACGATCCCCGCCGCGAAGAATCGTTTTTTTCATCCAAGTACACATGTTACTGTTGCGTTAAACAGAGGCTACAGTTAAGGAATTGCGCCCAGTAAATCCTCCCCGGCCAGGATACGAACCCATGACATAGCGCTCGCGGAACGCAGGCGAGTGTCTTACCACTACACCACGGAGACTGTGGATCAAGACTGTGGATATCACCACAATCAAGCTGTTATCAGAATCCTGGTCAGTTTTATCAAAGTCAGGGGTCTTCAGTAATACTATCACTGCTAAATAATAGCAGTATCATTTATATTATGGCATTTGTTGGCGATGCTGTGGTCACAAGCTGAACAGCGGTGCTGTGAGCTCGTGCTGCGTGCGCCAGCCTTGGTGGCTTGCTCAGTACTGACGCTCTCACACCCAAGAATGCTGGGCTGGATTTTTTTTCTAGGTGGCATCTGGCAACTATCAGTCGTGGCTGTACTATAGCTGCCCCTATCCCAGGCGGGGCATATAAATTATAGCGCTAGACACGAAATCATATATAAAAGATGTGCGCGGTTTCGGTTTTGTCACCGATATCATTTATATATGATATGCGCGGTTTGAGGGTTTATAAGTTTAATTTCGTAGTATACTACTACTTACTGGAGCTCCCTTATTTAGTTAATATTAAACATTCTAGAGGAAATTACTTTGATGCAAATGATTTTACTTCAATTCCTCGATTGGCTGCACAACTTTAATAAGCCAAGTTATGTTACGAGAAATTCTATTTTATCACAGAAGAATTTAATGTGATATTAATACTCGTTATTACCTCTTCCTTCCTTAGTCAATTGCAATAAATACATATTCATTTACGCTCGAGATGTATATCGAGAGCCGCGCATGCGCAATAAGGAAGAGGAGGAAGACGGGAGAGCGTCACTTGACACGTGAACGAGAGCATGACTCGGACGCCATTGACAGCGTGTAGCAGAGCTGTGTTTTGACCTACTTATTTCGCTCCCACAATCAGTTGAGCGGTGCCACGTTATCTGGCATAACATTAGCCGTGTCACAGACTAGTATATGAGCGACTCCAAAGTCAACGTCATTCAAGCAGCAGCTGGAGGACGAAGAACTGCTCAAGTCTCCACATCAACGACACGTGGCTCGGCAGCTAGGTTTACCTTTTTGTTATTATGTGGCCACAATTAACATTTGGGCTAGCAGTCGTTAGGCCGAATGCAAAATAACAAAATCTAGTATATGTCTTATTAGATGATTATTAGTTTACTTTCCTCCGGAAAGAATTAATATGTTTAAATATAAATTGCTCAGATATTAGCTGAAATTTCCACTGTTATCCTCATAATTTAGGATATAATTGTAATTACTTATTATGTATTAGATTTCTAGAATGTAATTGCCTTTCAGTACCAAGGCGACGCCAACTGAGGTGCTAGGCTTCCCCACCGTTTCGTGCAACAATTTGCCCTATGCAACATGTCGTCGGAGGAGCGTAGCAACTGATTACTTCTCACTAGATTTACAGCTAAGCTGTCCCTTTTTTATCTGTAGCAATAACTCTATAGTTACAGTAGTGATCTCCTAAAGAGATCAATTACACTAATCCATTGATTTACTGATGCTGTTCAACATTTCAGTAGTATATTGAGGTGCATTTACCTCCAATTAATATTATATATTCCACCTTATTTACTTTCATATTTGATTTACTCTGGTGAAGAACCAGCACCAGAATAATGCTAGGGATGTATTCATCTTTTAGCATGTAACCCCCTAATTTTGTGCAAGTTAATTTGACTCCATTTATATAAGAATTACAGTCTTACTAAGATCCATAGGACACTAGTTCTTGGGATCAGTTTTTCCATTGTCTCTTTGTTTTCCACTTTTTCTCAAAAAGTGGTGGTCCTTCATAGATATCGAAGTATATATATTTATTTAATTATTAGTTATTGGAGTCAGGTTTTCCCCACAAAATTTTGGTCCTTAACGAACCGGATAGATCAATGCTAAATATACAGGTTCTCAGACAAATTTTGGTTCTTCGAGCCTAGATAGCTGAGAATTAAGCTATCCTACACACCATATAATTAACTATTTACTAACACAAATTAGTGTGTTAACATTATTAAGCTATTTCCCAGTATATTCTATTATTTACGGCTGTCAGCAGACTGCCCATATTACAGCCTAAAACTCATTTATTATTATCAACATTTCTATTAATACTTTATGTATAATGTAACTTTAGTGTTATATATTTATAAATTTTCACTTGTATTTCTAAGCACAAACATATATATATAAAAAAAATCCCAAAAACATAGCGCCATATATCTATATTACTGCACTATTGCATATATGCCAACCTTTGATGAGGTAGGATATTTAGACTGTAATTGTACTAATGTTTGTACAAATGCAGCCTAAACCATTTAGTCATTCCTAAGTAGGAATTATTTAGTGAGTACTGTACTAGACAGTACTGGTGTACATACATATTATTTAGATTGTGTTGACCATGATTTTGGGTGGGATCGCCAAAACCCTTTTGTGCTTTTAATATATTATTTCGTGTATTATTTTTTTGAGTACTGCCGAATGTTCACTGTTGGATCGAATGGTGATAATTGATGAGCTAACCGGACGAAAATCCAATAGTGGCATTTGAGTACTACTCAAAAATATTAGCTATCCATTGTTAGGTAGGTAAATTAACCTCTAAACGAGGTAGTATAGTCTATTCAAATACATTAGGCTATTATATTGGTATTGAGCTCCACTGAATGAGCCAATATCTCGGTTACATTAGTAACAAATATTTACAATCAGGCCAGCCCTTACCCAGCAAGATGGAAGCGGCTGACAAAATGAAAAGGACCCTTATCGGTCTGAAAGGTCACTTGACCCGACAGATTACCAAGTGTCAAAATCTGTCACAACAGTCACCTGTTGACTACATTGAATTAGAAGACTTACTTCAAGTTGCTGAAGGTAAATTCAAGCATATTAAACAACATATGAATCTGTACTTGACAGAACTTTATAAAACCTCAATAGGTGAAACTGAACTTGAGGACATTATAAATGATTTAGCCCAGTACGAAGATGATGTACAGGTTAAACTTCAACCCTTTAAAAAGCAAATTGCTAAAAACAAATTAACAACAGCCTCTACTGCACATCCAGATCCTGATGTCAAATTACCTCAGATCAATATACCCACATTCTCTGGTAACGAGAATGAGAGTTGGGATGATTTCTGGAGTAAATTCGTGGATGCAGTAAACTCTAAAACTAACATCCCTCAAACAACCAGGTTCACTTATTTACAAGGCTTGTTACGAAATGAAGCCTTGAAGGTAATATCTAACATAACACTGACCAGTGATGGTTACGACCTAGCTGTTCAATTGCTTAAGAGCAACTACGATAACAAGGAAAGAACTATTATTATCTTAGTTCAAAAATTGCTGGATTTACCATCTGCTAATAATTCTACAGAGTCTCTCCAAACTTTCAGATTAGAGCTAGAATCTTTACTCAAGGCCTTAAGCCTTAAAGTCCAAATTCAGACTGCTGAATGGATGACAAAAGTAGTTATAAGGCGCAAATTACCAAGAGAGACTTTAGATAAACTGTGTACTATGTACAATAAAACCTCTCTAACCATGAATGAAATTACAAAAGGTTTACATACCCTAGTCAAAAGACAAAGAGCCAACCAAGATGGGAAGAGTGTTTCAAACTTCTCTACTAACTCTCATCATAAACCCCAACATACTGCAACTACTGTAGTAAAACCAGATTTCAATAAAGCATCTCCGAAATGGAAATCTGGAAATGTAGGTACATTGTGGGGGGTTTTCTTTTTTTTGCTGTCACGACTGCAATGCGTACGTCGCCAATGTACATGTGGCAGACGCTTCACGAAGCTGTCGGAATTAGCAAAATAGAAAATACGAGAGCAACCGTACAGGGCCTGGGAGCAAGGTCGAGTTAGAGTCCTTGTGGGTCTCTTCTCAGACTAGCCTCACCTGGTCCTGCTCCACGTTGGTCGTTGGAATCTCCTCAATGATGTAACACTTTAAGGGACTCCTAGGGTCCTCATCAAATTTATAGTTTAGTGACTTACAGGCAACTCGGTGTTGAAGACACTTAGAGCTGAAGGCTTGAGTAATATTGGCAGTATTCAGAAGTGGTTCAACGGAAACACCGCATAAACTTAACAGTAGTTTATTTACTAACTTAACCATTAATACACAGGGTGCTTGATTTACTTTAGATTGGCGTCAGCAAAGCTATGGTTGCATTAGCGAGACTCTTGACGTCTGGCTAATCGACTCGTATCCACTCGTGGAGAAACACCTAACTTAACACAGTTGACAGCCAATCACTAACACGGCAACCTAACTGCCGGTATGCAAAGAGATCACAAGAGTTCCAACCGGATACTCGGTAATGATGCTATGCAATAAATCAATAAATACACTGTCAATGGGACAGGCAATAACATGCACAATAATAATCACACAATAACTAAATGTGTGGTGTATGTGAAGCTCACATTCACAGACGAATGAAATGCCATGATACCACACAGATAAACACGCATTCACCGTCGATTCACCTATAACCTGCGACAGGTATAAGAAGGTGAGAACTGTGGTTGACCCCTGAAGGTGAGAACTGTGTGGACAAGAACGGATAGCGTCCTTAGCGGCAGCATCCGCACGTTCATTGAAAAAAACACCAATATGGCTGGGAACCCAGCAGAACTCTACCGACTTAAATTTACTAGAAATCAGAAACAGCCAATGCTGAATCTCGATGACCACTGGGTGGACAGGGTTAAAGGACCCTAGAGCCATGAGGGCACTACGAGAGTCAACTACAACCACAAAGGAGGAATGAGAATGAGAAAGCAAGAGACGGAGAGCATAGAGAATAGCATAAAGTTCTGCCGTAAAGACGCTAGCCTCCGAAGGGAGGCGACACATATAAGTAAGGTCCGGAAAAACAACAGAGTAGCCCACACCATCCGCAGACTTAGACCCATCGGTGAAGATGGAAACAGAGTGGGAGTGCGAAGAAAAGTGCTCAAGGAAGAGGCTTTTCAGAATTGTAGGAAGGGTAAAGGCTTTAGTAATACAAGTCAAGGACGTACAAAACTTGGGAAGGGGGACTCTCCACGGAGGCAAAGAAGGAACAATATGAGGAGAAACATTAGAAATGTGAACAGAAAGAGAATCCTGCAAGCGAGACAACCGGGTAGAAAGTGGGAGACGATGAAGAGGAACAGGAGCAACAGGAGGAGGAAAAGTCAAAGCACGACAGAGGCGAGAGGAAGGATGTTGTAAGGACCGCGCAAGATAGCGAAGACAGTAGCGATCACGGCGGTCCTGAAGAGAGAGAAAGCCAGCGTCAACATACAAACTGAGGGCGGGAGTCGAACGAAAGGCACCAGAGCTGAGACGCAACCCAGTATGGTGCAAAGCATCAAGACGGCGAAGAGTATTAGGAGAAGCAGAAGAGTAAGCAGGGCAACCATAATCGAGTTTAGAGAGGACGAGAGAGGAGTGCAAATATAGGAGCGTGCGCCTATCCGCTCCCCAAGAAGTATGGGACAAAACCTTAAGTAGGTTAAGGGCCTGAGAGCATTCAACTCGGAGGTAAGAGATATGGGCTGACCAAGACAAACGAGTGTCAAAGACTAACCCCAAGAGCTTTGCGGAATCCCTGTACACAATGGGATGACCATAAAGCGACAAAGAGGGACGAAGAACGACATGCTTTCGAGTAAAAGTCACAGCACAAGTCTTAGAAGCGGAGAACTTGAAGCCATGATCGGTGGCCCAAGACGACACGGCATCAATCGCAAGTTGAAGCCGCCGTTGAAGGAGAGGTGAATCATCACCCCGACAGCAAAGGGTAAGATCATCAACATAGAGAGCAGAGAAGACGCCAGAAGGAAGAGAGGAAAGAAGACCGTTGAGGGCAACTAGAAAAAGAGTAGTGCTCAGAACACTACCTTGGGGTACACCCTCATACTGCCGAAAAGGGGCAGAGAGAGCAGTACCAAGCCGCACACGAAAGGAACGACGAGAGAGGAAGCTCTGGAGGAAGAGAGGGAGGTTCCCACGAAGGCCAAAAGAATGAAGTTGAGACAGAATATGATACCGCCAGGTAGTGTCGTAAGCCTTTTCCAGGTCAAAAAGGACGGCAACAACGGAGGTCTTCGCAGCAAAAGCAGTACGAATATAGACCTCCAAGTTCACCAGGACATCCGTTGTGCTGCGGCACTTGCGAAAACCAAATTGAGAAGGGGAGAGGTGGTTATAGTGTTCTAAGAACCACATCAAACGAACGTTAACCATACGTTCAAAGAGCTTGCAGACACAACTCGTGAGGGCAATAGGGCGGAAGTCCTTGGGGGATGACCCGAGAGACCCTGGTTTCCGAACAGGGAGGACAACAGCATCGAGCCAGTCTTCAGGGACTGACGACGACTCCCAGACCCGATTGTACAGACTCAGTAAATACTGAGACGTGCACGGAGGGAGATGGCGAAGCATTTCATAATGAATGCCATCGGAGCCCGCTGCCGTAGAACCGCAAAGGGCTAGGGCAGACTGAAGCTCAGAGAGAGAGAAGGGATCATTATAGGGAAGGTGAAGATAAGTACAGAAATTTAAAGGATGAGATTCAAGAAGAGGCTTACGAAGAAGGAAGGATTGGGGGAGATGAGAACCAGAACTAACAGAGGAGAAATGGGAACCCAGTTCGGTCGCAACCTGCAACGGGTCCGCCACAAGAGCACCATGGAGGCGAAGGACCGGCGAGACATCGGGAACGAACTTACCCGCAATCTTGCGGATACGCTTCCAGACCAGTGGGAGAGGAGTTTCGGACGTAACGGTGGAGACATAAGACGCCCAGCAAGCACGTTTAGCCGCACGGATGGTCCTACGGGCCACCGCACTCGCCTTCCGAAACAAAAGGAAAGACTCAACCGTCTGCCGGCGGCGATGTCTCTTCCAGGCTGCACGCTTACAGCGAACAGCCCGAGCACAGTCCATATTCCACCAGGGAACGCACTTCCGCGTTCCCCGAGAGGAAGAGCGAGGAATAGAGTGGAGGGCAGCGTCAAAGACAGTGTCATGAAAAAGAAGGAGGGCGCGAGGGAGAGGCAGAACGGAGAGGTCGGAAATAGTAGCACGGAGAGTAAAGAGGCGCCAGTCAGCCTCGGCAAACCGCCACCTAGGGAAGGAGAGAGGAGGGCGAAAAGAGAAAAAAGAAACAAGGATAGGAAAATGGTCACTGCCATGGAGGTCATCAAGGACCCGCCACCCGAAATCTAAGGAAAGGGATGACGAGCACAGAGAAAGATCGAGACAAGAAAGGGAGCGAGTCCGAGAGTCCAAATGAGTGGGCTCACCAGAATTAAGAAGGGACAGAGAAGAAGAGAGGATGAAAGGTTCAAGGAGGCGACCCCGGGTGTTTGTCAGCACATCACCCCAAAGGGCATGACGACAATTGAAATCACCCAGCAGGAGCACAGGCTCCGGCAAGGAGTCTAGGAGGTGTTTAAGATCGGGAAGAGAAAGTGGGACAGTGGGGGGGAGATAAATGGAACAAACCGTGTACCACCTACGTACAAAGACACGGGCGGCAGAACAGTGGAGAGGCGAGGAAAAAAGTAAGGGGACAAAGGGAACATCGGAACGAATCAAGAGAGCAGAAGAATTATGGACCAGTTGGGGGGGGGGGAGAGAAAAGAATAGCCACGGAAGCGACCAGGACGAGCACCAAGCATCAGCTCCTGGAGACAGACACAAAGGGGCGAAAACTGTGAAATGAGAAGTTGGAGGTCAAGGAAATTGGCGTAAAATCCACGGATGTTCCATTGAAGAAAAGACATCAGCAAAGGGAGAGAGGAGAGTAACAGAGAGCAAAGAAGAAACAAAGGTGAAGAAGGAACACAGCACGCTAAAAAAGCACAGAGTCAGGAGCAGGGTCAGCGAAGTCAGGGTTAGGGGGCATGGGTAAACTGAGTAAAGAAGGAGGGAAAGAAGCGGGAGGACAGACCAGAGGTGGACGAGCAGGGTCTGGAGGAGGAGGGGCAGAAAGAGGGGAGTGCACCTCAGCAAGGGCAGTAACCGAGATGGAACTGGGGGGTAAGGAAACCCCTACAGCAGGAACAGGGGGCTCCACCACCAAAGCGGAAGGGGAAGGAACGATAGAATCAGAGATAGGGGGTGAAGAAGAAAGCGAAGCCTTCTTACCGACAGGGGAGGAGGAAGGAGAGGAGCCAGGTTTCCGCTTCTGACTCAAAGATACAGGCGTCCCAGCAGCAATGTACTGGGCAACAGACTCCAGCGTCTCGATAGGAGAAGAAGAGCGAGAGCGAACAACACAACCATCAGAAGAGCGATGGACGTCGGCCCGCACAGTCAGGCGGCGTGGAGAGCCAAGAGACGGAGGAGAATGACGGGAAGGAGGACTAGAGGGAGAGGAAAAAGAAGGTACAGGAGACGTGACAGACTGGGTAGAAAGAAGGGGAGCCTAGACAGAGAACCAGAAGGGGGACCCTCCGGAACAGAACGGAGGGAAACAGGGGAGGTGGTGGTGGGAGTGTCCGGGTCCAAGGCTCGGAAACGGTTGTGAGACTGAGGAAGGCGGGAAGGACGAGGAGAGGAAGAGCGCACCACGCGAGCATAGGAGACACCAGCGAAAGAGGGGAGACGATGAACTTGGCGCCGAGCCTCAGGAAAAGACAAACGGTCTCGGTGCTTCAAGCTGAGGACAGCCGCCTCAAGCTTGTAACGAATACACGCACGGGAGAAGGTAGGGTGGGCCTCACCGCAATTGAGGCAGCGGGCCTGGGGAGAAGTGCACTCCAACTTAGAGTGACCTTCGCTTCCACACAGGGGACAGAGAGAGACAGGACTAGAGCATTTGAGGGTACCATGCCCAAACCTCCAGCACTTACCGCAGAGCCGCGGAGAGGGAATATATTCCTGAACGGAGCATCTGACACCAGCAAGAATGACAGAGGGTGGAAGGGTCCTACCATCAAAGGTAACCTTCACAACCCGAAGGGGCAGACGGCGATGACCACGAGGGGGACGAGTAAATGTATCCACCTGGAGGACAGAATGACCCTGGGCCTCGAGGATATGCTTGATATCCTCGTGGCAGTCCTTGAGATCCCTAACACCAGTCGCAACATGGTGAGGGAGGAGAACAGTGCCAACACTGGCATTCAATCGAACATTCTTCGAGACCCGAACAGGGGTCTCGCCAAGGCAGGATAAGGCGGCCAAGCGGGTGGCCGCATCCTGAGAAGGAGCAGCAACGACACGGGTACCAAGACGAGTGGGGTTGAAGGTGACAGAGGCATCCACGGAATCGACAAGATGCCTATGAAGGGAAAAATCGTCAGGAGGAGTGGAATCCAAAGGTAGGAGGTCAAAGTACTTAGTCCACGTAGCAGGACCAAACAAAGCATGGAACGAAGGAGGATGGGAAGGGAGCATACGAGAGCGGCCGTGGCGGGGACGGCGATGAGAACCCTTAGAGAGAGACGGTTCGAAAGGTGCAGTAGTCACAAGAAGAGATGGAGCCGTGCAAGGGGACGAGACGGTCACCACAGCAGGCTTGGGGCTCGACCCAACCACAGAGGAGGGAGGGGAGCAGGGAGGAAGAGTCCGGTCTGGGCCTAAACCGGGTCCTGTAGCGGGGGCTACAGATCCCGGTCTTCCAGGACGGTCCGACTCAGGGGCCTGGTCGCCCACCCCATGAGCCTGGGTAAGAGAAGTCAAGTCGTATCCATACAGCAAACAAAACAAAGGGATGGGACCTGGAACCAAGGGATACCACCTACCAGGGCAGCCAGGGAGGCCGAGCGCGGGCCAGTGCAGGAAGGGTGTGTCGTCCCCAGCGGTGCTCCCCCTTTTCAACAGGGGAGTCCTACTACTTCGTTCATTCTCCCACACTGGTGCTAAGACCCCAGTCCCCCTATCGCCCCAGCCTGGACACCCAACCATCCACTCAGGGCGGCCTCTCACAGGCGACCCCTCCAGCGGGTGGTCCGATGGCTCACAAGGCCCCTACATGGTGCCCTTCAGCACGTACACCACCCAAAGAGGGGCAGGAGAGGGGGCACAGGCAACCCACACGGTCCCAGGGAGGTGTACGTGAGCCCCTCACCACGGCAAGGAGGCACCACGGAGGGGCAAAAGTTAGTATAAAGGGGTTAAGTCAGGATTGGAAATGTGTAAGTGGCGTACATCAAGGCTCTGTCCTTGGACCTCTGTATTCAAATATATTAGTTATTCATAATAATATGTTATCATTATATCAATAAAAATGAAATGTTCGTTTGTTCAAATTCGCTAATCTACGAAAGCACTTCACCAAGTGCTTTGAAATTATCACACAACGTTTCATTCGCATCTGACCAGATTTTTTATTACATACCATATAGATGTCACGTCTGGAACGGTAAAAAAAACACATGCTTTTTCTGAAAAAACTGTGGTTTTTGATGTGTTTTTATGTAAGGGGGAAATCTTCAAAACCTCTTTACCGATTGCCTTAAATTTGACACAACGTTTGCATTCGAATAGGCGCGTCTTTTTTATAACCTACTATATACATGCCTCACCGGTGAAAGTAAAAAACATGCTTTTGAAAAACAGTGCCATGTGTTGGACGTCAGGGCAACACACGCT
>WNGS01161416.1:5073-22347 GCA_020271785.1 Procambarus virginalis | reverse complement strand
CGAGATGAGGAGCTTCCTCAGAGGAATACCATGGGAACAGAACTTAGAGAAAGAATGTGGCAGGTCATGTGGATTTGTCACCCAGAAGTGCCAGGAAGCTGCAGACAGGTTTATCCCCGTCCAAAAGGAAGAAAAACGAAAAACAACAGAAAAAAACATGGTTCCAAAGGAATGCAAGGTAGCGAAAGCAACTGAGTTAAAGATCATGGAGAAAGTACAGAAATAACAGAACACCAGAGAGCAGGGAGAGATACCAGAGGGCCAGAAATGAGTACCTCAGAGTGAGGAGGGAAGCAGAGAGACAGTTGAAAATGACATCGCGAGTAAAGCCAAGACCAACCAAAGCTGCTCCACAGCCACATCAGGAGGAAAACAGCAGTGAAGAAACAAGTGATGAAGCTGCGAAAGGCGGAGAACAGATACACAGAATGACAAGGAGGTGTGTGAAAACTCAACAAGAGATTCCAGGAGGTCTTCAATAGAACAAGGAGAAGCCCCTGCACTAAATGAGGAGGCGGCAAACCAAGCAACCTTGGAGGAATTTGACCTCACCAGTGATGAGGTCAAAAGGTGTCTGCTGGAGCTGGATGTGACAAAGGCTGTTGGGCCTGAC
Source organism: Procambarus virginalis (assembly GCA_020271785.1). Classification (NCBI taxonomy): domain Eukaryota; kingdom Metazoa; phylum Arthropoda; class Malacostraca; order Decapoda; family Cambaridae; genus Procambarus; species Procambarus virginalis. The sequence continues at coordinate 21,734 of WNGS01161416.1, read as the reverse complement.
AGAATCTCACCATGGATACTAAAGGAAGGTGCAGAAGCACTAAGTGTGCCACTCTCTATGGTGTATAACAGGTCACTGGAATCAGGAGACTACCAGAAAGTTGGAAGACAGCTAACATGGTCCAATATACAAAAGGGTGACAGGCAAGAGGCACTGAATTACAGGCCAGTTTCCTTAACTTGTATACCATGCAAGGTGATGGAGAAGATCGTGAGGAAAAGGCTCGTAGAGCATCTGGAGGGAAATAACTTTGTAACGCACCACCAACATGGGTTCAGGGATGGTAAATCGTGCCTCACAGGGTTAATAGAATTTTATGACCAGGCAACAAAAATTAGGCAGAAAGAGAAGGGTGGCCGACTGCATTTTCCTGGATTGCCAAAAAGCCTTTGACACAGTACCCCATAAAAGGCTGTTAAAAAAGTTGGAGCAACAGGCAGGAGTAAAAGGGAAGGTGCTACAGTGGATAAGGGAGTACTTAAGCAACAGGAAACAGCGAGTAACGGTGAGGGGGAGACATCAGAGTGGCGAGATGTCACCAGCGGAGTCCCACAGGGCTCAGTACTTGGACCCATCCTGTTTCTAATATATGTGAACGATCTTCCGGAGGGTATAGACTCATTCCTCTCAATGTTTGCTGATGATGCAAAAATTATGAGAAGAATCAAGACGGATGAAGATATACAGAGACTACAGGATGACCTGGATAAACTGGAGGAATGGTCTAGAAAATGGCTGCTAAAGTTCAACTCGGGAAAGTGTAAGGTGATGAAATTAGGCGAAGGGAGCAGGAGGCTGAACACAAGGTATCATCTGGGAGGTGAAATCCTGCAAGAGTCAAATAGAGAGTAAGATCTGGGGGTTGATATCACACCGAACCTGTCCTCAGAGGCCCACATCAAAATAATATCATCAGTGGCATATGCTAGACTGGCCAACATAAGAACTGCCTTTAGAAACTTGTGTAAGGAATCTTTCAGAACCCTGTATACCACTTATGTAAGACCAATCCTGGAGTATGCAGCTCCAGCCTGGAGTCCTACCTAGTTAAACACAAGACAAAGTTAGAGAAGATTCAGCGGTATGCCACCAGGCTCGTCCCGGAACTGAGAGAATTGAGCTACGAGGAAAGGCTAAAGGAGCTGAACCTCACATCCCTGGAAAACAGAAGAGTAAGGGGAGACATGATAACCACCTACAAAATTCTCAGGGGAATTGACAGGGTGGACAAAGACAAACTCTTCAGCACGGGTGGGACACGAACAAGGGGACACAGGTGGAAACTTAGTACCCAGATGAGCCACAGAGACGTTAGAAAGAATTTTTTCAGTGTCAGAGTAGTTAATAAATGGAATGCACTAGAAAGTGATGTGGTGGAGGCTGACTCCATACACAGTTTCAAATGTAGATATGATAGAGCCCAGTAGGCTCAGAAACCGGTACACCAGTTGATTGACAGTTGAGAGCGGGACCAAAGAGCCAAAGCTCAACCCCCGCAAGCACAATTAGGTGAGTACACCGCACCACGGGTGCAGCTGGAAGTGCAGTTGTTCTGGCAATGGGCGATGGCTTGTACTTTGAGAGGGGAGTCCGTATAAACAACTGGGCCTCTACCCTTCAGACTGAACTATTTGCCTTGCTCCTTGCACTGAAATGTGTACAAGTCTCCAAATTTGATACATTAATTGTAAGTGACTCCTTATCATCCTAAAATGCTCTCAACTCTTTAAGACATAACTGTAACATTCTCGTGTCCGAAGCTAGACACAAATACAACAAAATTATTAAGGATGGTAAAAGAGTCCATTCATGTGGTCTCCATCTCATGTTGGCCTCCGAATGCATGATAGAGCTGATAAGTTAGCCAAAGAATATGCCTTTAAAGGAGTCGTTGAGCGTAACCTTGGATTGTCAATGAGCAATCTGAGAGCAGCAGTACACCGAGAACTTCAACAAGATCTTGTAGATCTGAGGCAAAGTGAAATTGACACCAGTAATTCCATCTATCATCATACTATCATGCAAGAGGAGCCACACATCTATGGAACATCCAATAGAATCAGCAGACTTCTAGATGTCACTACTGCTCGGCTTAGACTCGGTTACAATTATCTCTGGGAATTCTCATTATCTGCTGATGTAGACCTAACCAAATGTAAACTGTGTCAACAAAAATATTCGCACACCCTCCGTCACTATGTGATGGAGTGCGAAAAAATACGTGAATTTAGAGACAATTCTATAACCAATGTTCCAGCGATGTGTAAGTATTTCATTCAAAATGATCTGCTACCAGAAATTTTAGCCAAATATCCCCAGTTTGCTAACCGTAGGTAGTAACTGAGTGATTGTAACCTATCCACCGCTGCCCACTGGATGGGGGGCGGTGTGCAGGACAAACATATAAATTGTGACACTAGCTCTCCACATATGTCAGTTGCTTAATTTAGAACCTGTATTAGAGGTCGATCTCGAACCCATTGTTGATGTGACGACTTATATTGAATTTTGTAACTAGCTCATCAAGATTGTAACTTGCTTAGCTAAATGAATTGTAGGGTTCAGTTCCTGAGCCCATTATGTGCTTCTGTAACCCTTTCCACTACCACCCACGGGATGGGTATGGGGTGCATAATAAATGAACTAAACTAATTCTGGTAACGAGAATGAGAGTTGGGATGATTTCTGGAGTAAGTTCGTGGATGCAGTAGACTCTAAAACTAACATCCCTACAACAACCAAGTTCAATTATTTACAAGGCTTGTTACGAAATGAATCCTTGAAGGTAATCTCTAACATAACACTGACCAGTGATGGTTACGACCTAACTGTTCAATTGCTTAAGAGCAACTACGATAACAAGGAAAGGACTATTACTATCTTAGTCCAAAAATTGCTGGATTTACCATCTGCTAATAATTCTACGGATTCTCTCCAAACTTTCAGACTAGAGCTAGAGTCTTTACTCAAGGCCTTAAGCCTTAAAGTCCAAATTCAGACTGCTGAAAGGATGACAAAAGTAGTTGTAAGGCGCAAATTACCAAGAGAAACTTTAGATAAATTGTATACTATGTACAATAAAACCTCTCTGACCATGAATGAAATTACAGAAGGTTTACATACCCTAGTCGAAAGACAAAGAGCCAACTAAGATGGGAAGAGTGTTTCAAACTTCTCTACTCTCATCGTAAACCCCAACGTACTGCAACTACTGTAGTAAAACCAGATTTCAATAAATCATCTCCGAAATAGAAATCTGGAAATGTAGGTAAATACACAGTGAACCCTAAAAATCCCGTAGAGAGCACCACTCCTACGACTTCTCCTACAGTGAAGAAGTGTTTGTTCTGCAATAATGATTATCTTACTTATAAGTGTAGTACTTATCCAGACCATAACACCCGAATTCACCGTTTGCAAGAATTATACAGATGCACAAGGTGCACGGGTCCTCATGACCCCAATAGCTGTACTGTCTCCTTACGTATGTGCAACAAGTGCCACAAGGGTAGACACCATTACTCCTTGTGTGGTACTGATCAATCAAGATCAACCAATCCTCATAAGACGACTACACATTCTTCTTCTGTACAGTATTGCAAGGTGCATCAAGACATAAGTGTACTTGCAACAGAGTCGACTAACACAACTACGTTACCAACAGCTCAATTAAAATTAATTACCAAGGGATCTAGAATTTCCACTCGTGGTCTCTTTGACCAAGGTTCGCAGAAAACCTTTATTTCTCAACAGCTAGTTGATCAGTTGAAACAGAAGCCTATTGCTCGAGTGAATTTGAATATCTCTGGATTCTTAACCAAGAGCGGACCTCGTGACTTCCAGGTTGTTAAAGTCTTGGTACGTTTAGGAGGCTGCACCAGCCCAATTCAAGCCATAGTCGTTGACAAGATCCCCTCAGATTTACATGTTACAGGTCTTGCTCAAACAGTCAAATTTCTTAAGCGCAGCGGTATTAGGCTAGCGGATCATAAAGTAAATACAGACTGTCTCAATGATGTAGGTATTCTTATTGGAGCTGACTTTTATTATAGATTTATTACTGGATGCACCAGGCAACGAGGTGTAAAGTTGTTACTGTCAGATCGGGTAAACTACTCACAGGACCGGTGGTGATCCAACAACATTCTAAATCTACTAGAAATCAACCAACTAACTCAATAGTGGCGTGACTAGGCCTAGAGCAATCACCACTACATGTCAGAGACGAAACCGAGGATGATGAGTCCAATCCCCTGTTCATAAATTATGGGATTTGGACACCTTAGGCATAGTCCCTGATCAACCCAGTCCAGATGACACATGGACGTATCAACAATATCTTCATACTGTGATTTTCCAAGATAATCAATATTGGGTGAGACTCCCATGGAAGCTGAACCAACCACACCTTCCAGTATATTATTTCATGGCCTCAACCCAATTAAATTCTCAATTAGCTAGGCTACAGAAGCAACCAGATAAATTGCAACTGTATCTTGCTTTAATACAGCAACAACTTGCTAACAAATTTATAGAACACACGATGGAACCGAGGTGCCGATGGTAGTGAGACCAACCGTCTCACTACCTCCGCTGTGCACGGGTCCCATCATCGGTGGGAAATCTACTTCGGGGGAACACCTTTGCCTGGATCTCAGGATCATCCTGACATATAGCCTCCACTTGCCCAGACAGCCTGCGCTAAAACAAGTATGCTCCTGTTTTTGTTAAAACATTTACTGTGCTTCGTGCCACTTTCAGCATCGAGGGGATCCTCTTCACAATGTTCATTGCCGCAGTCCAGCTCCTGGACAAAACTCTCTTCGCAGGTGCAGATGTAAAGAGTTGCAGAAGAACACCAATCACATTTCCATAGCTAGAGAGCGCCCTCCATAGCAAACTGTCAGGTATTTAAAATAGTGCGTCACACACAACTTCATAGGTTGTGTCCTTTCCCGAGGTCGTCGACCTTCACTGAGCCACAATCGTCCCTTAACTAATAACCACAACCCTCAGTTCTGTCCATAAACCTCATAAACGACGATTCATCCACGAATTTCAAAATCAATTACCTCTTCACCGAGCTTCTGGATTCCTAGGTCGACAATTAATATTTAAAATTCCTGAACTTTGACTGCTCATCGTCACATATCAACAGCATTTGCGAATTCCAGGAGCGCCGACAGAGTCCGACTCGTCTCTCCCACACGGGCCATCACAAAAACTGCAACAGTCACTCCAAACAACGGGTCAGCGCACCCGCGCAGAAACCGGGGCCTGGTAAATGAGCATGAAGGTTGCAGCACTAACAACTGTCTGTGCCCGACTGTGGTCAATACCGGACTCCTCAAGTCATGTTGAGACACAGGTGTTGTGTCAACCCGATCATTGACTGGTCGGGTTGACTTGGAAGCTATCCACCTTGTTACGATAGAAAAAAAGGATAAGCAACTGGAACAATATGATAAGTTTATAGTGTGATTATAAATTATATTTTCGTTTCCTTATTCTCTAGGACACAATGTGTTTAATTTGCCTCTTTATAATATTACCAGTTAGATGAAAACTCTACAGTGAACTCCGATAATTAAATTTGTTTGAGAGATGTACATTTCAAGCATAGGCTAGAAATGTGGGGGGTAGAAATAGCCTAAGCTACTCTATTCCTTTCAGATGTATTTCTTTCTTATCTTAATAAACATACTTGAACTTGAATTTGGTTAGAAATGTATATGCAACACTAATATACATTTTCATATTCACATTCCTATAAATATTAACTATATAAAGTTCTGTTAAATATTACAAAAATATGGTAATTAATGGTAAAATTCTGGACTTTTGTGTAGAGGAATGGACACACTAGGACATGAGGTACATCAGGGGTGCACAGGACCTATTTGTGGTAATTTTTTCACGAAACATCGTTTGTTTGGTGTCTAGAGACAGCCTAGCCCACGACCCTTCCATTGAGACTAGAGGCAGCTGTAACTACTCTGTGAGAGTTGATACAGCATTTAGTATGTTTTACATGTAAAATGTGTAGTGAGTCACAGAGGGGGAGTTGTGATCAGTAAGCTAACGGTTCTCACTGGGAGCAGCTCAGCTGGCAGGCGGTGACGTCAGCCAAGTAGACCTCCCGTGCTGTGATGTCACGTCACCAGAGTCTCATAACACAAGGGAAAGAGCACTCATTGGTAGCTCTTACATATATAATCAATCGGCATACCTAGGAAGAGTGGGTGCTTTGCACTCTGATTGGTTAAGTAAAACAGAGGGAAGCAGCGTGCTCCACACCTGCCCGAGCACGCCAGGGAAGTCTGCCTGGGTCGTTGTGTTGGTGTGGTAAAACTCCAGTCAGTATATCCCTTTTAATTGACTTCAAAAAATAAAGTTTATCTTATTTATATTCTTAGTAAGAATTAATTGAATGGACTGTATGTACATGTTAAAACTGCCTGAAATTAACTCACATACCTGGGGGGACAATTGTAGCTTAAACCACTAAGATGGTTCCTTCTTAAACTACCAATTGTTTACCTAAGTTTCATTTTATATCATACCACATATGGTGGTCTAATCTACTATTATTTCAATAATTATTACTAGTTATGAACACTACTTCTACAATAACTAGAGTGGGCTTAGCTGAGCCTGTAGTATGGGCCTGCTAAGGCTGTGTAGTTTTAGCATCAAATGGGTGTGGCCCTGTGCCTCATGGATGCCACATAATGGCGGCTGTGGGAGGCTACAAGCGTTGGCAAACAGCTAGGTTATTATGTGTATGGTCCAACTGTCTGCACAGCATCTTGATATTCCAAATCACACTTTACCTGTTTGGGATGCAAGGAGTTAATAACAGTTCCCTAAACATATCAATTACAGGTATAACATGAAATATGAGGGCTGTAAAAATGGGCTACACGTACTTCTTGTTGTTTTTTCTCCTATATTATACCACCTACCCTATTGATATTAAACAGTGCACTAGTGTAATATACAATACTTGGTAAGACGTATACGTTCGTTGCTGTGGCTGTTGAGAGGCTGTGTTGCTGGTTGTTGACACGTAAATTGGGTGTCTAGTTACACCAGCTCTGAAACCATTTACAGCGTAGGGCTGTGGTTTGTTATTGTTGTTGTGTGAGGGAGCGTCAGTAAGTGAGGCTGGCTTTGTGTACTGTTCCAATATTTTGTTGGTTCTACCTCTAAAGTAATTCTACATTAACAAGGGAATCAAGCTACATTATGGTGTTAATAATTATATTCAGTCTTGTTGAGTACTTTTTTGTTCAACTTAGATATTAAATGGCTATAGAAACAGTATTATAATTGTAATATACGGCGACGTCGATGACGTCACGGAGTCTCCCATTTTCTATCCTGAAGGGAATACAGACTAAGGGAGACTATGTTATTATCTATGTGTGTGTGTCGGATTCCCGACATAATTCCGGGGGGGGGGGGAAGAACATGGGTCGAAGTCATTAGAACATAAGAACATAAGAACAAAGGTAACTGCAGAAGGTCTATTGGCCCATACGAGGCAGCTCCTATTTATAACCACCCAATCCCACTCATATACGTGTCCTACCCTCACTTGAAACAATCGAGGGATCCCACCTCCACCACGTTACTCGGTAATTGGTTCCACAAATCAACAACCCTGTTACCGAACCAGTATTTACCCATGTCTTTCCTAAATCTAAACTTATCCAATTTATACCCATTGTTTCGTGTTCTGTCTTGAGTTGATACTTTTAATGCCCTATTAATATCTCCTTTGTTATGTCCATTCATCCACTTGTAAACTTCTATCTTGTCACCCCTAACTCTTCGCCTTTCCAGTGAATGCAATTTAAGCTTTAATAATCTTTCTTCATATGAAAGATTTCTAATTTGGGGAATTAACTTTATCATCCTACGCTGGACACGTTCAAGTGAATTTATATCCATTCTATAGTACGGCGAACAAAACTGAACTGCATAATCTAAATGGGGCCTAACCAGAGCAAGATATAGTTGAAGAACCACACCAGATGTCTTGTTACTAATGCTTCGATTAATAAATCCCAGCGCCCTATTTGCCTTATTACGAACATTCATGCATTGATCCTTTTGTTTTAAATTCTTACTAATCATAACTCCTAGATCCCTTTCGCAATCCGACTTCGCAATCTCAACACCATCTAGCTCGTACCTTGTAACTCTATCATCATTACCTAGCCTCAAAACTTTACATTTATTAGCATTAAACTGCATCTGCTAGTCTTTTGACCATTTTAAAACCCTAGTTAGATCAACTTGAAGCGATACTGAGTCTTCTTTCGTGTTAATTTCCCTACCGATTTTTGTATCATCTGCAAATTTGCAAATGTTGCTACTCAAACCTGAATCTAAATCATTTATATTTATTATAAACAACAGAGGTCCCAGGACAGAGCCTTGGGGCACTCCACTAACAACATTATCCCACTCTGACTTAACCCCATTTATACTAACTCTCTGTTTCCTTTGGAATAGCCATCCCATAGATGCTTTGCTTCCATTCTGTCTAAATTTGGTGGCCTATATATAACTCCTATTAAATATATTATTTGCTTTTTCGTTTAATTCTATCCAAATAATTTCTGTGTGTGGCTCAGTTTTGATTCCTTCTTTGAGACTACATTTCAAATTGTCCCTAACATATATGGCTACTCCCCCTCCTCGTCTAATATATCGATCTCTGTGAAATAGTTTAAATCCATTTATTTGATATTCAGCTAATAGTTCTCTATTTTCTACATTCATCCACGTTTCCGTAAGTGCAATAATATCTATTTTTTCTGTGCAGACAAGAGCATTTAATTCGTTAATTTTATTTCTTAGACTTCTACTGTTAGTGTAATATACCCTAAGTGAATTGTTATTTTGAGGCCCTTCTCTTTCCCTGATCATTTTGCCAATTCCTTTCTCCCACAAACACATACTTTTATTACCTCCTTCCTCCAAATTAATTCTCATACCACTATCAACTAACAGTTTAAACCTAAACAAACACCTCTAACCACTGGTTCCAACGAGTTCGCAACAACAACAACCCCAGCCCTCGATAGATGCACCCCATCACGAGCATACATTTCATTTCTTCGATAGAAGTGTTCCCAGATGTCTATGAAAGATATTGCATTTGATTTGCATTATCTTTCCAGCCGGCAATTGACACCAAGTGCCCTCGACATCCATTCATTTCTCACTCCCTTTCTTGGAAGAATGCCACATATGATCGGGTTTCCTCCCTTGCTCCTAACTAATTCAATGGCTGTCCTGAATCTCTGTATTAGTTCCTCACTCCTAACTCGTCCAACATCATTACCCCCTGCACTAATACAAATTATGGGTTTGTTCCCATTTCCCGTCATAATATCATTCATGTTTCCAACAATATCACCAATTCCAGCTCCCAGATAGCAAACTCTTAATCTGTTCCCCCTATCTCTGGCACAAAACGTTCTGTCTAAATACCTCACCTGGAAATCTCCCACAACCAAAATTCGCTTCAGTACCTCCTTAACTTTCTGAGCACCCTGAGGGGCCCGCGCTTCGCCGCTCCTTGCTGATTTCTGTTCGGAGTGAACTGCAGGCTCTCCACAGCACTCGTCCTCCAACACGGCAAATGAATTTGCTGTCTTTAGGGCGTCTGTAGGCGGCCTTGTGAAGGTCTTCTTAAGACCCCTGTCCTTAACGACTTTTCACGACGAGGTCTTGTTAATATTGGTCTTCTCCGTTTCTTCCCGATGTTTCAGCTGTCGTACCTCCTCTCGTAGGGAATCCATCTCTGCTCTCAGAGTTCCAACTAGATTCACCAATTCCTTCAGTAATTCTTCCATTATTGCTATAATAATGTTGCTACAATCGGAGCTCCAGCTAACACAACCTCTCACTGTGACAGCACCTGACTGACTGGTGTGAAGTCAGTGACTGGTGTGAAGTCAGTCTGACTAGTGTGAAGTCAGTGTCCCGGTAAGGACTGCGATCACTTTATTCTTCTCCTTCAGAATTATAGTGCTGCTTTAATTTGAGTTTACATTGTTGTGTTGCAGTCCTTTGGGGACGTATGTCCCGTTCTGGCGTATTGGGTGCTGGAAGTCGTTGAACTTCTTCTTTCCTTGCCAGTTCTAAAGGAACTAATTTCTCTAAAGTTTTGAGAGTAGTGTTGCCTCGGCATTTTACTTTCACTATTCTCAAGATGCCCTGGCTGTCTGGATGAACAGAGACTATTTGACCTATAGGCCACTCTAAACGTGGTCCATCGCTATCCACCAGAACTATGTCACCAGGGTTCAGGTTAATTCTGTTGTAGGGGTTATTTGCCCCGTAATGATACTCCCTCAGATCTGTAAGATATTCTCGAGTCCATACGTCATTCCACCGACTTATCACTCTTGATAGATGTTTGAAACATTGAACCAAATCACTCTCTTGGACGTATGAAGGATCCTCTGGTTCCTCATCCGTAAGGGACACAAGAGTTCTGAGAGGTCTCCCATACATCAAATGAGCTGGACTTAATGGTTCACGCTGCAAAACATCATCAGAGAGGTAGGTAAGTGGTCGGTTATTAACTCGTGCTTCTATCTCTATGACTACGGTTTGAAGCTCCTGTAGGTCAATCTTTTGGCGGTGTAGGGTTTTCCGTAGAGAACGTTTCACCATACCAACCATGCGTTCATAGAAGCCTCCATGCCATGGTGCTCTGGGAGGTATGAATTTCCATTGGCACTGCCGTTGATTTAGGGCGGTGCGTACCTTTGGGTGTGTCCAGATTTTCCTCAGACATGCTTCTCCTGCCATTAAGTTGGACCCATTATCTGAGATCATTAACTTAGGACAGGATCTACAAGAAGCAAACCTGCAGAAGGCCTGTAAGAATGCTTCGGCACTCATATCGGGAGTCACTTCTAGATGGACTGCCCTTGTTGTGGCACAAGTAAAAAGACAGATGTAAGCTTTTACTGGTTTCTTGTCTTTAGTGCCTGTCAGTGTTAGTGCTCCTGTGGAATCTACTCCTGTTGTCTCAAAGGGACGAATATGTACGACTCGTTCCTTCGGAAGTGGAGGAGGGCCAGGATATGGACATACACTGGCATCGTATCTCCGGCAAATAACACAGGATTTGATTATTGATTTTACTGTCTGTCTACCTTGGGGTAGCCAGTACTGTTGTCTTAAATCTGTGAGAGTATCTAATACCCCACCATGCAGAGTGCAGTATTTGTGTATATGTAACACAATTAGTTTGCTTACTATGTGGTGACGAGGGAGCAATATTGGATTTTTTGCTTCCAGATCTATGTCAGCGTGCTGTAAGCGGCCTCCGCATCTGATTATGTTATAATTGTCAGTGTCTACCCAGAGACCCAGATCATGTTGTAGCTTCTTTGGAACATTGTCAAATTCTGTCCCGAATGTGTCGATCTGAGCTCTTTTGACCCAATACCTTAGGGCATTAGGGAATTTATGCTTGATTCCTATTTTCTTTAGAAAATCAAACACTACTTGGGTGACACCTATAAGTTTGTTCAGTTCAGAGTACCGAGTAGGATCAATTACCAAAGTCCGAGGTGGTTCTGGGTTCTCAGTGGGAACAGTGACATTGGTCACAATGACTTGTGGCTTTTGTTCAGGCCACTGGTCGCTGATTAGCCACTGAGGTCCATTGAACCACATCTCTGCCTTTGTTAATTGCCGTAAAGTCAGTCCTCGGGAGAGATAGTCAGCTGGATTCTCTTTAGTGGGTACATATCTTAGTTTATACCCTGCTGACAACTCTCGTATTTCCTTAACGCGGTTACTCACGTAAGGATTCTTACTGTTATTGTTCTTAACCCACTGTAGCACTGCCTCATTATCTGACCAAACTACTGTTTCTTTAAAGTGGATGTGGCTTAAGGCCTTGATCAGATAATGAGCCAATCTTACACCTAGCAGTAAGGCTGTTAATTCCAGTTGTGGCAGTGATCTTTTCTTTAAAGGTGCCACTCTGGCCTTTGATGTGAGCAAATTGGCTTGCCCATTTGAGACCAGGTAAGCTACTGTGCCATAAGCCTTTCCTGAGGCATCACAAAATACATGTAGCTTAATTGGTTCTTTTTCATTTACTACTGTGTTCCTAGGGAACTTGACAGACTCTAGGGTACTTAAATCTTTTACTAACCCTTGCCATTTTTCTTGTAAGGCAGGTGTCAGAAGATCATCCCAGCCTATCTTTTGTTGCCAACATTCCTGTATTATCAACTTCCCATTAATTAGGATTGGGCTTAATAGTCCTAATGGGTCGAAGGGTTTGCTGACTTGTGATAGTAATTTTCTCATTGTTAAGTTAGTGGTATTTGGCTCCACCGACTTGATTGTCAGCTGATCTGTTGTCGTGTTCCATTCGACACAGAGTACTTTTGTCATCTCGGGTACCTGGTAGTCGGGAAATTCAGTTGAGATCAGTTGATTTAATTTGTCATTGTTAGAGACCCAAGACTGGAGAGGCATATTGGCTCCCATTAATTCTCGATTGGCCTCATGGTATATGTCCAACAGTTTACTTTCACTGTTGGTTGTTCCTTGAAAATTATCCACATACAGGTTTTTGCTAATTTCCATCTTGTTCGAGCTATTGGACTTCTTCAAGTGCGTATCCAAGGTAGCTTGGAGCAGAAAGAGAGATGACGTGGCGCCAAACAAGACGGACGCAAACCGGTAAGTGATTAATTCACTGTTCGGATCGTTAGGATCCTTAATCCATAGGAACTTTGTGTAGTTCCGGTCTTCTTCTTGAAGACCTACCCTAAGGAATGCCTTGCTGATGTCGGCCGTATATGCATAAGTCCCAATACGGAACTTTAACAGCACGTCGTAAAGCCTTTGTGTTAGGCTAGGGCCAGTTTGAAGGCAGTCATTTAACGAAACACTACTCGGCCTCGTTTTAGCACTGCAATTAAATACTATCCGTAATGGGGTAGTTGCAGAATTTTTCTGTACAGGTGATGTGGTAAGTAGTGACCTTCCTTTGGGTTATCATTTGTAACAACTTCGATAAATTTGTCATCGAGTTGCTTCTGTATTATTTCATGGTACAACTTCAAGTTCTCAGGTTGTCTTTGTAAGCGCAACACCTGTGATCTCAATTGGTTTTGTGCCATAAAATGGTTGACGGGTAGCTGAGGGTGATTCAGCTTCCATGGTAACCTGACCCAGTATTGATTATCTCTGTAGATAACTGAGTCCAGGTATTGTTTGTAAGTCCAGTCATCATCTGGGCTAGGTTGTTCAGGGACAATGCCGAGAGTTGCCAGGTCCCATAACTTATGTACAGGGGGATCAAGCTCTTCCTCGGACATGTCTCTGAGTTGCAGTGGAGACTGGTCTCCTAGTCATGCAACCATTACTGGGTTGGCATGTTGGTGGTCTACAGGTGCGGGTTGTTTTAGCCGTAATACTGGGCCTGTTAGCAAATAGCCACCTGCAGATGGTAACACGTTCATACCGTGTTTGTCTTCCTTTCCTTTGATAAACTTATGGTAGACATCTGATCCCATAAGGATTCCAATATTGGAAAGGTTGTCCGATTTGATTTTATCAGCCAAATGAATTCCCTTTTTTCTAGGAATTTGGCTGTTGTCCCCAGACCATATACATACAGATCTGTTGGGAATCTATCTACTACTAGAGCTTGTACCTTTCGTTCGTAACCTCCTAATCGTACTTTGGGTTGTACTACCTTGAAGACTCGGGCTCCTGAGTCAGTCAGGAATCCTGCTATGTTTATTCGTGTCTCCTCTACAGGTGTAAGTTTCAGTGTATCTACCAACTCTTTGGATATAAAGGTCAATTGGGACCCTTGATCAAATAATCCACGTACGGTGGCTTTGTTCTCTCCATTTCTAATGATCAATCGTGCAGTAGGTAGAGCTGATTTATGTTTAGACCTTGTTGAGAAGACACTTATGTCAGGTAGCACAGTACAAAGAACTGAAGTGGTAGTTCCTTCCTCCTCCTGTGGTTTGGCAGACTTTGTACTTGAGTCCCCACAAAGTGCTGTATGGTGTTGACCCTTATGGCACCTATTACAGGTGCGTATTGTAGATGTGCAGGTGTCGGGATGATGTTCCCTTATACACTTGGTACATCTATGTAACTCCTTGAGTCGTTTTATGCGTGTTGCACGATCGGGGAAACGTCTGCAATTGTACATGGAATGTGATTGTCCACAGAACAGACATGGTCTCCAGACGTTAACAGTATCTTGAGGAGTCACCGATTTGGGTGGCGCGTTACTGTAGGTTTGGAGGTACCAACTGCATATGTGCCCACACTGCCTTGTTTCCACTTTGGGGAGGGAGAAGTTGTCTTTGATTTGTTTGGAGTACTGTTTGTACTCTGTTGTTTACTATTAGTAGTAGACGAAGGTTTAGATGTCGCTTTTCCATCTGGGTTAACTCTTTCTCGTTCTATGATGGTTTGTAACCCTTTTGTAATCTCTGTTACGGTTAGAGATGACTTACCATATAACACAAACAGCTTATCCAGTATGTCACTGGGTAATTTGCGTGTCATATGGACTTGGATTATCCAGTCTGACGCATCTAAGTCCACTTTATTTTTAAGTGCCTTGAGCAAAGACTCAAGCTCCAATCTAAAGGCTTGGAGTGAGCCTGCTGTATTATTTGGATGCTTAATATCTAACAGCTTCTGGGTTAGAATTCTGATAGTCCTTTCTGGTTTTGCATAATTGTCCTTAAGGAGTTGTACGGCATTGTCATAATCGTCATCTGTGTGATTCAGATTACAGACCACCTGAAACGCTTCATCCTTCAAGACACTCTGTAAATATGTAAACTTTGTCGTCTTTGGTACATTGGCATTAGAATCCACAGAATCGACAAATTTGCTCCAGAAACTGTCCCAACTCTCGTCCTCTGTTCCAGAAAAAGTTGGGAGACTGAGTGATGGTAATTTGACTTCTGGTGCTGTCTGATTCTGGGTAGTTGTGGCTGCAATATTTATATTGGCCTTATGGGCGTTTATCAAATCGTCATAGTGTTGTAATTTTACAAACATTGCATCTTCGTAATCAGAGTGTTCTTGGAGAATGTCGTTCATCGTAACTTCATCAATACTGGTAATGTTAAGTAAATCTTGATATTCTTTCATTTGTTGCAACACACGGTCATATTTGTTCCGTGTAAGCTTAAGATAGTTTTCCAGTGCTGCATAATTAACTGGAGTTTGTTTACTCATGTCTTCACATTTGTTAATCTGCCTTGTAAGGTGACCCTTCAAGCCAGTTAGGGTTAATTTTACATTTTTGACAGTAGACATCTTGGAAGTACTTGCTAGTCGTATGGACTTTAACTATTTCTGCACTTGAATTAGTAGAGCAACTAGTTTCCGAACTAGAGCTGTTTATCATTTAAAAAATACACTATATAATCATACACTCTATAATTTGAGTGGTAAGCCTGTATCAATGCTGGTATTCCGCAAGTTAGCCCATCATTATCACTCTTGGTTGGTACAGAGACACAGGTTAACACTCAAAGGTGAAATGATTATAGTTAAATTATACCTATAGTTATATTATAATATCAGGTTGACAACACAACTCGGGTTGTCATGAGTACTGCATAAAAATATGTACTTGCTAGGTTGTAATATATGTTCAACTCTAGACAAGTGTAAAATCTTACCCTTACCCTTACACCAGGTTAGCACAATAAATTAAACTAGGTTGCTGTACAACACCAGCCTAAAATGTCCTACCCTTGTGCAAGAATTTGCTGTAAATAATGTGGTATGCAGTAAATGTTATGTTAATGGTGCAATATTAAAGTAATGTTTTATATACTTAAATTACAAAAACATTTATAAGTAACTTATAAGTAAAGTAGCCTCTTATCAACCTCTTGTAATGAAAAAAGCACAATTGTTCTTTTGCACAGGCCTCAGAACAATAATAGTGCTTTGTTGTAAGTTCTGTAAGGTCTTCCTGAATAATTAATGTATATATAATATTGCACTAAAGTTATATATCAGGATCTTATATCTAGGTGCAATGTACCTACTGGTTAACTGATACAATCATCCAGGTTCAAAGGACCAAATTTTATGTGGTAAAACTCCAGGCAGTATATCCTTTTTAATTGACTTCAAAAAATAAAGTTTATCTTATTTATATTCTTAGTAAGTAAGAATTAATTGAGTGGACTGTATGTACTTGTTAAAACTGCCTGAAATTAACTCACATACCTGGGGGACAATTTGTAGCTTAAACCACTATGATGGTTCCTTCTTAAACTACCAATTGTTTACCTAAGTTTCATTTTATATTTATCCACATATGGTGGTCTAATCTACTATTATTTCAATAATTATTACTAGTTATGAAACTACTTCTACAATAACTAGAGTGGGCTTAGCTGAGCCTGTAGTATGGGCCTGCTAAGGCTGTGTAGTTTTAGCATCAAATGGGTGTGGCCCTGTGCCTCATGGGTGCCACGTAATGGCGGCTGTGGGAGGCTACAAGCGTTGGCAAACAGCTAGGTTAATTATGTGTATGGTCCAACTGTCTGCACAGCATCTTGCTATTCCAAATCACAATTTACCTGTTTGGGATGCAAGGAGTT
>WNGS01161413.1:5237-16895 GCA_020271785.1 Procambarus virginalis | reverse complement strand
TGAGTCTGTTGTTAACTTGTGAGTCTTGTGGAGGACTTGTGAGTCTTGTGGAGGACTTGTGAGTCTTGTGGGAGGACTTGCGAGTCTTGTAATGGACATGTGAGTCTTGTGATGAACTTGTGAGTCTTGTGAGGACTTGTGAGTCTTGTAGTGGACTTGTGAGTCTTGTGATGGACTTGTGAGTCTTGTAGAGGACTTGTGAGTCTTGTTATGGACTTGTGAGTCTTGTGGTGGACTTGTGAGTGTTGTGGAGGACTTGTTAGTCTTGTGGAGAACTTGTGAATCTCGTGGTGGACTTGTGAGTCTTGTGGTGGACTTGTGAGTCTTGTGATGGATTTATGAGTCATGTGGTGACTTGTGAGTTTTGTGTCGGACTTGTGAGCCTTGTTGTGGACTTTCGAGTCTTGTGGAGGACTTGTGAGTCTTGTGGAGGACTTGTGAGCCTTGTGGAGGACTTGTGAGCCTTGTGGAGGACTTGTGAGTCTTGTGGAGGACTTGTGAGTCTTGCGAAGGACTTGCAAGTGTTGTGGAGGACTTGTGAGTCTTGTTTTGGACTTGTGAGTCTTGTGGAAGACTTGTGAGTATTGTTGAGGACTGTGAGTGTTGTGGAGGCGTTGTGAGTCTTGTGTTGGACTTGTGAGTCTTGTGGAGGACTTGTGAGTCTTGTGGAGGACATGTGAACTTGTTATGGTCCTTGTGAGTCTTGTACTGGACTTGTGAGTCTTGTGGTGGACTTGTAAGTCTTGTCGTTGACTTGTGAGTCTTGTGGTGGACCTGTGAATCTTGTTATGTCTTGTGAATCTTGTGCTGGACTTGTGAGTC
The DNA here is from genome assembly GCA_020271785.1 of Procambarus virginalis. Taxonomy (NCBI): domain Eukaryota; kingdom Metazoa; phylum Arthropoda; class Malacostraca; order Decapoda; family Cambaridae; genus Procambarus; species Procambarus virginalis. Next base: position 16,073 of record WNGS01161413.1, on the reverse strand, counting down.
TTGTGATGGACTTGTGAGTCTTGTGATTGTGAGGCTTGTGCTGGACTTGTGAGTCTTGTGGTGGACTTGTGAGTCTTGTGGTGACTTGTGAGTCTTCTGGACTTGTGAGTCTTGTTGTGGACTTGTGAGACTTGTTGTGGGCTTGTGAGTCTTGTATTGGACTTGTGAGTCTTGTGGTGGACTTGTGATCTTGTGGCTCACTTGCGAATCTTGTGGAGGACTGTGAGTCTTGTGGAAGACTTGTGGTGGACTTAAGAGTCTTGTGGTCGGCTTGTGAGTCTTGTGGAGGACTTGTGAGTCTTGTGGAGGACTTGTGAGTCTTGTGGTCGAGTTGTGAGTCTTGTGGAGGACTTGTTAGTCTTGTGGTCGACTTTGAGTCTTGTGGAGAACTTGTGAGTCTTGTGGTCGACTTGTGAGTCTTGTGGAGGACTTGTGAGTCTGTGTCGACTTTTGAGTATTGTGGAGGCTTGTGAGTCTTGTGGAGGACTTGTGAGTCTTGTGGTGGACTTGTAGTCTTGTGGAGACTTGTGAGTCTTGTGGTCGGTTGTGATCTTGTGGAGGACTTGTGAGTTTGTGAGGACTTGTGAGTCTTGTGGTCGAATTGTGAGTCTTGTGTAGGACTTGTGAGCCTTTGGTGGACTTGTGGTCTTGTGAGTCTGTGTGTAGGACTTGTGTGTACAATTAGACAACAAGGTATCAATATATATTCATAAACAATTACTTGTTTATATATTTATTAAAAAACTTACATTTTAAGTATCAAAATACAAAATAACAAGAAAATAAGTTTTAAAAAGCAAAATAAATAGTGAGACGTGTGTTAGTTAGGAGCCTGATGACACTGAAGGCTCTCAAGAGCTCGCAGTGTTTCAAGAGCCCTCGTACACCAGTTGTGTATTGTGAAGACTCTCTGTGGTGATGACTGACAGACGCAGACAATCTGTGCTCCGGAGGTGAACACCAGTGTGGTGCTGGTCAACACTGAGTGTGAGGAAGGTCAGGTTAGGTCGCTGCCACTAGCTGGCCCCTGCAGAGAGCTTCATCATTGGGGATCAAAGGTAAAGTTATCGCTTGGATATCTGAAATACAAATAATTTTATATCAATTTCTTGTAGGATAAAATACATTTAACTCTTATCATATTTACTAGATTTAACCCCCCCCCCCCCGGCTCACCCAACCACTTGGGCTGGACGGTAGAGCGTCATGCAGGTCGGCGTTCAATCCCCGACCGTCCACAAGTGGTTGGGCACCATTCCTTCCCCCGTCCCATCCCTAAGCCTTAACCTGACCCCTTCCCAGTGCTATGTAGAGGTAATGACTTGGCGCTTTCCCCTGATAATTCCTTCCTTGTATATGTTTAGTGTGAACTTGTTAGTTCACATCCACGAGAACACTCTTGGTAATTAATTGTTTACTACAACAGTAAACGACTCAACCACCAGCACAGTCAGTCACAACAACAACCACAATTTAAGACATCAACACGTTCACTACAACCTACAACTCTCAGTGTTCACCAATATCAACAACTTAATACCAATACAATCACAACCATTCTGCAGCTGACTTGGTCAAACATTGTTATCTATCACAATAGAGCCCAAGAGGCTCAGGAACCTGTACACCAGTTGATTGACAGTTGAGAGGCGGGACCAAAGAGCCAGAGCTCAACCCCCGCAAGCACAACAAGGTGAGTAACAACAACTGACAACATCGTATTGATGTTTAAGATAAATGGCTTCTTTAATAAACTGATTGATTAATAAATTTAATTAATTTGAATTAATTAAATTTAATTATTAAATTAATTAATTTATTTAATAAATTTAATAATTTAATTTAATTTGATTAATAAACTTTAAATTGATATAAAACACGCATCTTAGAAAAGGTTGAGTTTAAGTGAGCATTAGGTGAGGCAAGAGGCCCTCGGGTCAAGGAGATGGTCTGTGTGTTGACCAGACCACACACTAGAAGGTGAAGGGACGACGACGTTTCGGTCCGTCCTGGACCATTGTCACAATAGACTTGAGAATGGTCCAGGACGGACCTAAACGTCATCGTCCCTTCACCTTCTAGTGTGTGGTCTGGTCAACATACTTCAGCCACGTTACTGTGCCTCCTCGCCTGTGAGAAGGACTATACTTGATGGTAAACTCATGTAGAGAAGGAGTATACTTGATGGTAAACTCATGTAGAGAGAGAGGCAGCCACTGACCTGGAGCCTAGTGGTAGCCGGCCTTCTTGTAGTCCTCAGGTTGCTGGACATAGTAGCCCCAGGGAGCGAAGACATGGTAGCCTTCACCCTTGCTGGGGCCGCGGTAGATCTGCATCTTGACACGTCCCAGTTCCTCCTTGAGGTAGCCGTCAGGGAGAGCCTGGCTCACCCCGGCCAGCGCCACCAGCAACACCAACACCTGCCACACAACACTTACTTTACTCCCAACACACACACTCCATCATTGTGCACCTGTACATCAATACCACACCAGGTGCAGAGGGGCAAGATGCCCCCCATTACCACACTAAAATACTTGTATTCCACTTTATGGATAATAATATACACACTTTGATATACATTGAAATGTTAATTTTGGGGGTTTGTGTGAGTGTCTAGTCACCTAGTTGTGCTCAGCTAGTTACACTCTCCTATTTGTGCTTGCGGGCTGTAACACACACTATTACAGTATCAACAGCGCTGCTGGAGTGCTAAGTGGCGATGTCAGTGTCATCTATGGACCTGCACTCCAGCTCCCAGGTATTAGGTGAGATGTAGACAACGCCATCTGTTGGCGGTGGTGTGGCGTCAGTGAATGGCTCCTGTTTCATGCCTCAGTTAGGAGGTGAGGTCAATAATAATGACCTCTGGTGGGTGACGTAACGATATCAACGCCATCTAGGTTATGCAAGCAATTATAACTTCAGTTCCCCGGTGGAAGGGTGTTTCCCTAAGGCCACCCAGTATACTGTCTGTGTAGCTAATGACGTGTATGTTGACAGAAGTGACCCGAGGAGGCGATGCACTCAGGACAGCAGGTCACCTCGGACAGTCCAGAACTCTTGACTTGGTCCTGTGAGAGGACAAAGTGGCCGCCGTCGGTAGTAGCAGTGTGTTACCTGCTGGATATATGTAGTGTTGTGTGGACCGACGCAGCCGGGATTTGACCAAGATGAGTTACGAGACGACAGTAGTGTTCGTCTGTTGAGAAGTGTTGCTAGTGTGTTGCTAGAGACTTCTGCCAGGGTGTTAAGACACCCTAGTGCATGATTATTTGTGACCCCTGTCAGCGTGTTGCTGAAGCCCTCTGCCAGTGTGTTCATGGAGAGCAGAGGTCGGGTATTAGCACATGGTGACAGTGTGTGGACTGGCCCATGTTGGGGAAGGTGGCCTCGACGGTGATTACTATTGAACGTGGGCGACGTGTCCTTGGACGTTGTGCACTTGCTGGGATTGTGGTGAGGTGGGGGCTCAGGCCCCTGGACGGTGGTGAGGGGGCTCAGGCCCCTGGACGGTGGTGAGGGGGCTCAGGCCCCTGGACGGTGGTGAGGGGGCTCAGGCCCCTGGACGGTGGTGAGGGGGCTCAGGCCCCTGGACGGTGGTGAGGGGGCTCAGGCCCCTGGACGGTGGTGAGGGGGCTCAGGCCCTGGACGGTGGTGAGGGGGCTCAGGCCCCTGGACGGTGGTGAGGGGGCTCAGGCCCCTGGACGGTGGTGAGGGGGCTCAGGCCCCTGGACGGTGGTGAGGGGGCTCAGGCCCCTGGACGGTGGTGAGGGGGCTCAGGCCCCTGGACGGTGGTGAGGGGGCTCAGGCCCCTGGACGGTGGTGAGGGGGGCTCAGGCCCCTGGACGGTGGTGAGGGGGCTCAGGCCCCTGGACGGTGGTGAGGGGGCTCAGGCCCCTGGACGGTGGTGAGGGGGCTCAGGCCCCTGGACGGTGGTGAGGGGGCTCAGGCCCCTGGACGGTGGTGAGGGGCTCAGGCCCCTGGACGGTGGTGAGGGGGCTCAGGCCCCTGGACGGTGGTGAGGGGGCTCAGGCCCCTGGACGGTGGTGAGGGGGCTCAGGCCCCTGGACGGTGGTGAGGGGGCTCAGGCCCCTGGACGGTGGTGAGGGGGCTCAGGCCCCTGGACGGTGGTGAGGGGGCTCAGGCCCTGGACGGTGGTGAGGGGGCTCAGGCCCCTGGACGGTGGTGAGGGGGCTCAGGCCCCTGGACGGTGGTGAGGGGGCTCAGGCCCCTGGACGGTGGTGAGGGGCTCAGGCCCCTGGACGGTGGTGAGGGGGCTCAGGCCCCTGGACGGTGGTGAGGGGGCTCAGGCCCCTGGACGGTGGTGAGGGGCTCAGGCCCCTGGACGGTGGTGAGGGGGCTCAGGCCCCTGGACGGTGGTGAGGGGGCTCAGGCCCCTGGACGGTGGTGAGGGGGCTCAGGCCCCTGGACGGTGGTGAGGGGGCTCAGGCCCCCTGGCTCTGGTAAGAGTAGTCGTTCACTAACTTTGAACGTTCACCAACTGATTCATCATTAATGCCATGTTCATGTTGATGGACCACCCACTGGAGGGTGGTCGTGAGGACTGCCCTGGCCAGGGCTCTACCTCCTGGGCCGAGATTTGGTCCTCCTGGGCCGAGCCCTGGCCAGGACTCTACCTCCTGGGCCGAGCCCTGGCCAACGCTCGGCCTCCTGGGCCGAGCCCTGGCCAACACTCGGCCTCCTGGGCCGAGCCCTGGTAGCTGGTATTCTTTGGCTCCGATACTGAAACCTTTGGAATTGATGTTGTATGAACACTGAACTGACTTCTCTAACACAGGCCGTGCTGTATAGTCGTAATGGCTTGGCGCTTTCTCCCTGACAAGTCCCTCTAACACAGGCCTGTCACCAGCCTGCACCACTACTGGTCCAGCACAGTGGTGACCACTACTGGTCCAGCACAGTGGTGACCACTACTGGTCCAGCACAGTGGTGACCACTACTGGTCCAGCACAGTGGTGACCACTACTGGTCCAGCACAGTGGTGACCACTACTGGTCCAGCACAGTGGTGACCACTACTGGTCCAGCACAGTGGTGACCACTACTGGTCCAGCACAGTGGTGACCACTACTGGTCCAGCACAGTGGTGACCACTACTGGTCCAGCACAGTGGTGACCACTACTGGTCCAGCACAGTGGTGACCACTACTGGTCCAGCACAGTGGTGACCACTACTGGTCCAGCACAGTGGTGACCACTACTGGTCCAGCACAGTGGTGACCACTACTGGTCCAGCACAGTGGTGACCACTACTGGTCCAGCACAGTGGTGACCACTACTGGTCCAGCACAGTGGTGACCACTACTGGTCCAGCACAGTGGTGACCACTACTGGTCCAGCACAGTGGTGACCACTACTGGTCCAGCACAGTGGTGACCACTACTGGTCCAGCACAGTGGTGACCACTACTGGTCCAGCACAGTGGTGACCACTACTGGTCCAGCACAGTGGTGACCACTACTGGTCCAGCACAGTGGTGACCACTACTGGTCCAGCACAGTGGTGACCACTACTGGTCCAGCACAGTGGTGACCACTACTGGTCCAGCACAGTGGTGACCACTACTGGTCCAGCACAGTGGTGACCACTACTGGTCCAGCACAGTGGTGACCACTACTGGTCCAGCACAGTGGTGACCACTACTGGTCCAGCACAGTGGTGACCACTACTGGTCCAGCACAGTGGTGACCACTACTGGTCCAGCACAGTGGTGACCACTACTGGTCCAGCACAGTGGTGACCACTACTGGTCCAGCACAGTGGTGACCACTACTGGTCCAGCACAGTGGTGACCACTACTGGTCCAGCACAGTGGTGACCACTACTGGTCCAGCACAGTGGTGACCACTACTGGTCCAGCACAGTGGTGACCACTACTGGTCCAGCACAGTGGTGACCACTACTGGTCCAGCACAGTGGTGACCACTACTGGTCCAGCACAGTGGTGACCACTACTGGTCCAGCACAGTGGTGACCACTACTGGTCCAGCACAGTGGTGACCACTACTGGTCCAGCACAGTGGTGACCACTACTGGTCCAGCACAGTGGTGACCACTACTGGTCCAGCACAGTGGTGACCACTACTGGTCCAGCACAGTGGTGACCACTACTGGTCCAGCACAGTGGTGACCACTACTGGTCCAGCACAGTGGTGACCACTACTGGTCCAGCACAGTGGTGACCACTACTGGTCCAGCACAGTGGTGACCACTACTGGTCCAGCACAGTGGTGACCACTACTGGTCCAGCACAGTGGTGACCACTACTGGTCCAGCACAGTGGTGACCACTACTGGTCCAGCACAGTGGTGACCACTACTGGTCCAGCACAGTGGTGACCACTACTGGTCCAGCACAGTGGTGACCACTACTGGTCCAGCACAGTGGTGACCACTACTGGTCCAGCACAGTGGTGACCACTACTGGTCCAGCACAGTGGTGACCACTACTGGTCCAGCACAGTGGTGACCACTACTGGTCCAGCACAGTGGTGACCACTACTGGTCCAGCACAGTGGTGACCACTACTGGTCCAGCACAGTGGTGACCACTACTGGTCCAGCACAGTGGTGACCACTACTGGTCCAGCACAGTGGTGACCACTACTGGTCCAGCACAGTGGTGACCACTACTGGTCCAGCACAGTGGTGACCACTACTGGTCCAGCACAGTGGTGACCACTACTGGTCCAGCACAGTGGTGACCACTACTGGTCCAGCACAGTGGTGACCACTACTGGTCCAGCACAGTGGTGACCACTACTGGTCCAGCACAGTGGTGACCACTACTGGTCCAGCACAGTGGTGACCACTACTGGTCCAGCACAGTGGTGACCACTACTGGTCCAGCACAGTGGTGACCACTACTGGTCCAGCACAGTGGTGACCACTACTGGTCCAGCACAGTGGTGACCACTACTGGCCCAGCACAGTGGTGACCACTACTGGTCCAGCACAGTGGTGACCACTACTGGTCCAGCACAGTGGTCACCACTAAGACTCACCACAAGGAAGACTCAGCTATAATGACTTACACAGTTGAGAGAGAGCATGGTGAGGTGTGGGTGTCCCGGGCGAGAGTGGTGAACACACAGGGCCGTCACGCCTTATATAGGCCCAGCGCCACCTACCAGCGAAAGCTGAACCAGCGATTGTTTTTGTAACTAGAAACTGTTTCCAATACTATTAGCAGAGTTCTCCTGCAGCCTGTCCTCCTAGCCTGTCCTCCTGCAGCCTGTCCTCCTGCAGCCTGTCCTCCTGCAGCCTGTCCTCCTGCAGCCTGTCCTCCTACAGCCTGTCCTCCTGCAGCCTGTCTGTCCTCCTACAGCCTGTCCTCCTGCAGCCTGTCCTCCTACAGCCTGTCCTCCTGCAGCCTGTCCTCCTACAGCCTGTCCTCCTGCAGCCTGTCTGTCCTCCTACAGCCTGTCCTCCTGCAGCCTGTCTGTCCTCTTACAGCCTGTCCTCCTGCAGCCTGTCCTCCTGCAGCCTGTCCCTCCTACAGCCTGTCCTCCTGCAGCCTGTCCTCCTGCAGCTGTCCTCCTGCAGCCTGTCCTCTGCAGCCTGTCCTCCTGCAGCCTGTCCTCCTGCAGCCTGTCCTCCTACAGCCTGTCCTCCTGCAGCCTGTCTCCTCCCTGTCCTCCTGCAGCCTGTCCTGTCCTCCTACAGCCTGTCTCCTGCAGCCTGTCCTCCTGCAGCCTGTCCTCCTGCACCTGTCTGTCCTCCTGCAGCCTGTCCTCCTGCAGCCTGTCCTCTTGCAGCCTGTCTGTCCTCCTACAGCCTGTCCTCCTGCAGCCTGTCCTCCTAGCCTGTCCTCCTACAGCCTGTCCTCCTGCAGCCTGTCCTCCTGCAGCCTGTCCTCCTGCAGCCTGTCTCCTACAGCCTGTCCTCCTGCAGCCTGTCCTCCTACAGCCTGTCCTCCTGCAGCCTGTCCTCCTGCAGCCTGTCCTCTGCAGCTGTCCTCCTGCAGCCTGTCCTCCTGCAGCCTGTCTCCTGCCCTGTCCTCCTGCAGCCTGTCCTCCTGCAGCCTGTCCTCCTGCAGCCTGTTCTCCTGCAGCCTGTCCTCCTGCGCCTGTCCTCCTGCAGCCTGTCCCCTGCAGCCTGTCCTCCTGCAGCCTGTCCTCCTGCAGCCTGTCCTCCTGCAGCCTGTCCTCCTGCAGCCTGTCCTCCTGCAGCCTGTCCTCCTGCAGCCTGTCCTCCTACAGCCTGTCTCCTACAGCCTGTCCTCCTGCAGCCTGTCCTCCTGCAGCCTGTCCTCCTGCAGCCTGTCCTCCTGCAGCCTGTTCCTCCTTCAGCCTGTCCTCCTGCAGCCTGTCCTCCTGCAGCCTGTCCTCCTGCAGCCTGTTCTCCTGCAGCTGTCCTCCTGCAGCCTGTCCTCCTGCAGCCTGTCCTCCTGCAGCCTGTCCTCCTACAGCCTGTCCTCCTGCAGCCTGTCCTCCTGCAGCCTGTCCTCCTACAGCCTGTCCTCCTGCAGCCTGTCCTCCTGCAGCCTGTCCTCCTGCAGCCTGTCCTCCTGCAGCCTGTTCTCCTATAGCCTGTCCCTCCTGCAGCCTGTCCTCCTGCAGCCTGTCCTCCTATAGCCTGTCCTCCTGCAGCCTGTCCTCCTGCAGCCTGTCCTCCTGCAGCCTGTTCCCTATAGCCTGTCCTCCTGCAGCCTGTCCTCCTGCAGCCTGTCCCTTATAGCCTGTCCTCCTGCACCTGTCCTCCTGCACCTGTCCTCTTATAGCCTGTCCTCCTGCAGCCTGTCCTCCTACAGCCTGTTCTCCTACAGCCTGTCCTCCTGCAGCCTGTCCTCCTCAGCCTTCCTCCTGCAGCCTGTCCTCCTGCACCTGTCCTCCTGCATCCTGTCCTCCTGCGCTGTTCCCTACAGCCTGTCCTCCTGCAGCCTGTCCTCCTGTTTGATACCTGGTTGATACCTGGTTGATGGGGTTCTGGGAGTTCTTCTACTCCCCAAGCCCGGCCCGAGGCCAGGCTCGACTTGTGAGAGTTTGATCCACCAGGCTGTTGCTTGGAGCGGCCCGCAGAGCCACATACCCACCACAGCCCGGCTGATCCGGGACTTCTCTTAGAAACAGTCCAGTTTTCTCTTGAAGATGTCCACGGTTGTTCCGGCAATATTTCTTATAGTCGCTGGGAGGACGTTGAACAACCGCGGACCTCTGATGTTTATACAGTGTTCTCTGATTGTGCCTATGGCACCTCTGCTTTCACTGGTTCAATCTTGCATTTTCTTCCATATCGTTCACTCCAGTACGTTGTTATTTTACTGTGTAGATTTGGGACCTGGCCTCCAGTATTTTCCACGTGTATATTATTTGGTATCTCTCTCGTCTCCTTTCTAGAGAGTACATTTGGAGAGCTTTGAGACGATCCCAATAATTTAGGTGTTTTATCTCGTCTATGCGTGCCGTATATGTTCTCTGTATTCCCTCTATTTCAGCAATCTCTCCTGCTCTGAAGGGGAAGTGAGTACTGAGCAGTATTCGAGACGGGACAACAACCAGTGACTTGAAGAGTACAACCATTGTGATGGGATCCCTGGATTTGAAAGTTCTCGTAATCCATCCGATCATTTTTCTGGCTGATGCGATATTTGCTTGGTTATGCTCCCTAAACGTTAGATCGTCGACATCATTATTCCCAAATCCTTGACATGCTGTTTTTCTACTATGGGAAGATTTGATTGTGTTTTGTACCCTGTATTATGTTTCAGATCCTCATTTTTGCCGTACCTGAGTACCTGAAATTTATCACTGTTAAACATCATATTATTTTCTGCCCAATCGAAAACTTTGTTGACATCTGTTTGTAGTTTTTCAATGTCTTCAGCAGAGGTAATTTTCATGCTGATTTTTGTGTCATCTGCGAAGGATGACACGAAGCTGTGACGTGTATTTTTGTCTATCAGATATGAGAATAAGGAACAGTAGCGGTGCAAGGACTGTACCTTGAGGTACAGAGCTTTTAACATCGCTTGGACTCGATTTTATCTGATTGACTGTTACTCTTTGTGTTCTGTTCGACAGGAAATTGAGTATCCAGCGTCCTACTTTTCCAGTTATTCCCATTGACCTCTTTGTGAGCTATCACCCCATGGTCACATTTGTCGAAAGCCTTTGCAAAGTCTGTGTATACAACATCTGCATTTTGCTTTTCTTCTAGGGCTTCTGTGATTTTGTCATAGTGGTTGAGTAACTGTGACAGACAGGATCTTCCCGCTCTAAATCCATGTTGTCCTGGATTGTGCAATTCTTGTTTTCCATAAAACTAGAAATTTGATTCCTAATCACTCTTTCAACACTTTTATTATGTGTGATGTTGTGCAACTGGCCTATAATTTTTTGCCAAGCTTTACTCCCCCCCTTGTGCAACGGAGCTATATCTGCAGATTTAAGTGCTGCTGGTATCTCCCCTGTATCCAGGCTCTTTCTCCATATTACGCTGAGTGCTCTCGCTACTGGTACTTTACTTTCTTTATGAATATTGAATTCCATGAGTCAGCCCCGGGGCTGAGTGCATGGTCATATTGTCAATTTCTCTTTCAAAGTCTTCCGAGTTTGTGGTAAATATCCGTTATATTATCTGCAGCTTGAATGTCATTCATAAAGAAGCTTTCTGGGTCATCAACTTTCATGTTGTTAATTGGTGTGGCTAAACATAGCCTCATACTGGCTTCTTAGAATTTCACTAATCTCTTTGTTGCCCTCTGTGGAGTACCTTCATTTGTAATTAACGGTCCAATACTGGTCGAGGTTTTGGATTTTGATTTAGCGTATGTGAAAAAAATATTTCGGATTTTTCCTTATCTCTTGTATGCTT
>WNGS01161412.1:6948-17435 GCA_020271785.1 Procambarus virginalis | reverse complement strand
CTTTATTTGAAAATGTCATTACACACAAAAAAAGTTACAATATTGATTACATGCAAGGTACAAGGCTGCTTGTCACAAGTTGAATAGCTCCTCCAGCTTCTCAGATGGCGGGCAAGAACCATGGATGCAGTGAGCATTTCCTCTCTGGATCGCCACACTAAGGCGCTGAAAGAAATAACTGGCGGCTCTAGGGGTTTCTAGTTGTTTCGATTAGCTTTGACCCCAACTTCTTCAAAAAGCTAGCAGCACTTTTACCCCAGGCACCAAGTGTCTCTGAGGCAATGGGGACAAAATTGTAGTGGTGCTCAAGGTCTCTGTATTTACGTGATTTTGCCACTTCCCTGTGATTGGCAGCTCCTCCTGCTTGTGTAGCACTGAAGTCAACATAAGTATTGGCTAAAGTTGAAACGCAAGTGTAGTCCCACACCAACTGTCTACCATTCTTCCAGTGGTTCACCGTGATTCCGTCCGGGCGACCGACAGGCTCATCAGAGTTGTGGGACATTAGGTAACGAGGCTCTCTCTCTGCTGGACAACCGGCTGTGTTAAGGCTTCTCTTAATAATGTCATTGACCTCGCCGTGTCTTGCATGCCATCCTCCTGTCCTCTCTCCCATGCAGAGAAGGCCATGCCGTCCGTACCTGTCGGCCTCTGCCTCGCCGCAAATACACCTGTATTCAGTGTGGATTGGGGCGGCGAGGCGGAGAGCCACGGCAATTCGGAGGGCCTGCAGTGTGAGACGGGTGCCGGTTGCTGACATTGGGGTTGCTAATAGGAAATCACCTGCATGGGGAGCTGCTACAGCTCTAAGTCGGGCAAGTCATGTGGTGCTGTCGCAGCTTCTAGCAAAGTCGCAGCTTCTTGGTCGGCAATGGGGCGATCCCAGCTGGATTGCTTATGGGGTTCAGAAGGCGGTGGTTAGGGTACTGGTCATGCGAGAGAGACCCATTTGGTTGTACAGTCTATGAAGCTGGGACCATGTACCCCTGCCTGTTGAACTAGGTGCTCAGGTAGGATTTCCTTCACCAAGTTGTCAGATCTCACTGAAGAGGACAGGAACGCTGGTACAGCAATTTGTGTTGCTGTGCGCACGCCAAGGCCCCCGAGTCTGAAAGGAAGAGAGGCCTGTTTCCACTGTGAGTCACTAAGGGAAAGATTGAGGGTTTTTTCTAGTGTTGATTTCAGCAAGCTGTCGTACTCTTCTAATTTAATATTGTTGAAAGATGGCGAACATCTTAGAAAATAGGTCAACCTGGGGAGGGACAAGCATCTGGTGATGAGGTAAAGTGCATCATGAGCATCGATGTCATCAATCCTCTCGTTCATCCTCTTCAGGTCAGTGATCTTTTTACCCGGGACTTTGTCGATGGCATTCCTTCCAAGAGGAGCACCTAGGAGTGTGATGTCCTCAGAGTTGGTTGTATGAATATCAAGCAAAACAACCTTTATTTGCTCTATTATGTGCTGGTTGGTGGAGGTTATTTCGCACTTGGAAGAGTTCAGGGTAAGGCCTAGGCTTGCTCCTTGCTCCTGAATTATTCTTATGTCGTCCAAGAGTGAGGCTGGGGAGCCGGCTAGAGTACCATCATCCAAAAACCAAATATTGAGCTCACTGGACAGGTTATCGGTGACTTCCTTGATGACTAGACAGAAAAGAAAAGGAGCAAGGGGGTCATCCTGTTGGACACCTTCTTGTGATTCAATTTCATGTTCTCCAAAAAGCAGAGTTAGATTCTTGCTGTAGCATGAGTTTACAAACGGGTAGAGGGAAGGAAAAAGGCGATGAACCGCACTGAGTACTGCATCCCTTATAACCAGATTGAAAGCATTTTTGAAGTCCAGCTTTATCAGAGCTTTTTCATCCGTAATGTTGGCAATGTAGGCTCTAGCTGCATGAGCTGCTGCCTTACACCCTTGGGGAATGCCAAACCCAAGCTGTTTTGGCTTCAGCATGTCGGCTGCTGCCTGACTAACTGCTCTAGCAGCAGCCTTAGCGACGAGACCCTGGAGTGAATTGCCCACAGCTATCGGTCTGATTCCTCCATCTTTTTTCCTCAGGGCACAGAGGGTAGCGCCAAAAAAGAGAGGCCGTATGGTCTCTGGTATGTTGCCAGCTAGACATGTGTTGGCAAATCTAGTTAGTTCCACCAGGAGGCCCTGTGCAATGTCTCCCAGTGCAGGGTTGAGCATTTGTTTGATGTGGTTGGGTCTTAGTCCTGTGAACCCACCTGCTGATCCTGGTGGGAAGGATAAAGCTGCTTTATGCACCATGGATTCGAGCGCACACAGGGGTTCTGCTCTGGTGACACCGACTAGGGGAACACTGTCGTCACGAGGAGCTCTAGGTGGGTGTTTTTCCCTCAGGTCTTGTGCTGTATCGGCATCCCTGGTGGCAACTGTGTCTTCACTGGTGTTGATTCTGATTGCCCCTATTGTGTTGCCTTCTATTTTCTTGCTGACTGTTGCTCTGATTTTGGATGCCTGGGTTCTGCTGTTGATACCTTTCCTGCGGTGGGTTTTTTTGGCACGGGTGGGGAGGGATGCCTGGTTGTCCTCTCTAGGAAAACTATATAGAGCCATAATGACCGAGGAAGCTAGTGATTTTCTCTCCTTGCAGGGACAGCTAGATATATGTTTCCAAACAGGAGAAGGTTGCGCCATGCTTGGATGGTTCTGGGGGAGTCATTGACCTTTTTCAAGAGGCTGGATAGTTTGGCTGCTGCCTGGGGCCGGGCAGCTTTGGGGATGTGCTGCAAGGTTCCAACCAATGTTGATTTGATGGCTTCTAGTAGATTCTCAGTCGAAATGAAGCTGTTGGAGGTGTTTTCCCTGACTGCTGGTGTGGGGCCTTGATTGATACTCTCTTTGGGAGGGCGCCACATACACGGACAATCGGTTCAGTTGTGAGCATGCTTGCGCACATCCCCGTTATGCTTGAGTTTCCACACCTTGTCGCACACTTGGCATGTGCCGTGCTTGTCGTCACTTGATGGCTCCTCTTGGCTGAGAGAAACCTGGCTGTCAGTCGTGACCTGAGCGGGTGCTGGGCGGGCGCTGGATGGGCGTGAATGGGCGCTGGCCGGGCGCTGGCTGGGCGCTGGATGGGCGTTGCACCGACGTAGCGTGAGGGGGTGGACACAGGAAGGCAGCAGTCGCGGTTGGGGTGGGGCAGGGGGAGTGACTCGTAGGTTGGGTGACGGTACACACTTGAGGGTATGGGGGGGGGGGGCAGAGGGGTGACACTAACACGTTTGTATAATTTCGTGATATATCACTGCACAATATCATACACATGTAATCTGGTTCACTGTGGACTCGATGCACTTAAAACACGATATCTGTTTCCCGAGAGCCGAGGTATCTATTTTTCAGGGATATTTTCATAAACACTTACACACAGGTCACCCCCTCTCGACTGACCGCACAACACCCCATCCCACCACCCCCCACTACCATAACCGAGGGAGCCCCTCAGGGCGCCCTTGTTGGCCCTCACTGCAGTTCAGGCGATTCCACAATGCCAATCCACTTGTTTGATTGTTTTTGGTTGCGATAGTTCACCCTGGACACTTCCCGCCACTCTCACACCTTCCCAGGATGTTCACACTGCACACTGTTGAGTCTGGGCCCGGTGAGGTCAGGATGTCACAAGATAATGGCACATAGCCAGCAGAGCCTCCTCCCAGTGTCCGTTCCCTGTGGCGCCCACAGGGTATAAAATATATATATATATATATATATATATATATATATATATATATATATATATATATATATATATATATATTGTGGCGGTAAACGTTGATAGTTGTGCAGTCTGTAATGCCAGTCACAAAATATTTAAAAAAAAAGTTAAACTGCAAAAGGTGTATTCACAGTGTGATAAACTGTAGGATAAAGCAGAGGGAAAAACATTTTAAAATACTTTACTCTAAAAATAAATTAAACAAATTACAAAAAATATCGAGGCTTGGCTTTAATACAAAATGTGCAAAACAAACAAGATGAACAATCAATTAAATTTACATTACGTTAAAGTGCAAAATAAAATATGGTGTGAAATACTTTGAGCTAGTCTGACTAAATCTATTACCACACCGAGATGTGTCAACAGGTCTACTCAGCAAGAGCACTCAGGAGTAATCTGAATCTTGGAGAGCTTGGCGGCCCTATTTATACAAAATATTGGTCGAGCATGTTGACCGGACCGGATTGGACGAGCAGAGGGCGCTGGTGACTTCTTTACTTTAACTATGAACCGGCTGTTAAACTGCTTGTTACGGAGGGCGTGGCCTCCCAGCGACCCAGGTGCGAGGTGGGGTGATGGGCAGTGGGGTGGGGGGTAGACTGGTGTTATTGTCTAGACGTCTGGAAGTAGTAGTAGTTGTTGTTGCTCTTGGCTGCAGTTCTTGATTATATAGGCGTGAATGAGTAGAATAGGTGATAATGTAGTAAGCCGAATCTCTTCCTAGAGATTTTACCGTGACAGCTCTCCCCCGAAGCCTGCTCCTAATGCCTATTCCACTGTAGTGGAGTTTAGAATAGTAGGAGTAGATGAGTTCACCCCGTGGACTCTTGAAAGTGCATCGGCGACGACCTTGGAGTCTTTGATGAAGTTGATGGTGATGTTGAAGTTCTGCAGGTACAAAGCCCAGTGAAACAGATGTTAATTGGTGAACTGGGTCTGCTACAGAAGCTGGAGAAGATGGTGCTTGAAGATGTTGATGTAGCACTGCAGGACTCTGTGAAGTAAGAATCTGCTGTAGAATCGAGCCTGCTGAATGGATCGACGAGAATGGTGATCCAAGTAAAGGGTGAGATTGTTCCTCTGATGCAAGACCCAGCGTAGCAAGTGCTGACTGGAGAACTGGGCTAGCAGTAGGAACTGAAGGAGATTGTGATACATGATGTTCACATGATGCAGTATTCAGCGAAGTTTGGAGAACTGATCCTGACGGAGGGATTGAAGAATATTGAAGTCCGAGGTGAGATTGAAGTTGTAACCTAGTAGATTGGATGATACGTTGTGTTGCATGTCGGGCAGGATGTCGAGTGGCTCCTCTATGATGACTGTAGCTATAGTTCATGATCCAATCTCGCGGTGGTGTGATTGTGTTCCTATCGCCAGGGTGGAAGACTGAAGGTTTTCTAATACCTTGCAGGGCGAAAATGGAGTTAGTACTAGACAATGTACGCTTTTCAAATGCAATGGAAGGCAAGTTTGTCTTACAATATTTTAGCTGAGGGCTGGTAAAGCTGTCTGGAGGAGCACGTTTATTTGGATTTGGTTCGTAGAGAGAAGGATCTTTCCTGGTGTTGGAATAGATCGAGAATTTAGAACCATTGTAATCAGTCCAAGTACAACAAGAAGTATTAGACAATACCTTGGTGATGTTGGTTGTCTTACTCAGGTCGTTTGAGGTGTTATCACACTTGTTCTGACTTTCCTGACGGTGTCCGTACTGCAGGCACTGCTTCCCGAGGTGTTTCACAACGTTAGCAGCCATACTGTTCTGGACGGAAACTGCTGTAGAATACCTGATGGTAGAACACGGGATAGAGCCAATAGGAATATTATCTGAGCTTGTCTGGGACAGAGGCTCGTCATAGTTGTTCATATGGCTGAACGGCTCAGAAGACGCTGATACCTGCATTAGGGGTGCCTTTACTAGAAGAGCGTTTGGCTTACCTGTCATCTGAGACATGTGATAGTTCTTGACATGGTGTTTAATGTCTCTAATCATACCTGGCCAGTAGTAGTCTTGTTTCAGGGCCTTGTAGGTCTTGCAGAAGCCGTAGTGTGAGTGAGATCCCCGGACCAGACGCAAGATATCTGATCGTAGGCTGTAGGGAACTACCAGTTGTTTGATGTTTGCCCGATTGTCGTTCACCTTCAATTTCCTGGTTCTATAATGCCGGTACAACACTTTATTTTCTACAAAGAAACCAGGGATAGCGTTAGGTTGGGTCTCAGGCTGTAAGAATAAACATGTTAAGGAGGGATCCTCTCTCTGCAACTTACGGAACACCAGCACTGTGAGATTCGGTGGGAGGCTCGTAGGATCTTGAGGAACAGCTGCAGCAGCTGGTTTCGGCCTAGCAGCTGTGGCCAGCTTCGTCACCATAACAGGTGGGAAGACGTCGTTAGAATCTTTTGATTGGACCTCTTCAACCAACTGCAAAACAGGATTTTCCACTGTCGACTCACATACCTGGGGATCTTCCTTGATGATTACATTCGCAGGTTGTTGATCTTCTGCCAAGTCGTTACCCAGGAGAAGTTGAACTCCTTACATGGGAAAAGGCTTTTCCCGGATGGCGACTTGGACTTCACCTTGCATAAAAGGACAATCCAGGCGGACTCTGGCAAGTGGATATGGTGTAGTACCAGTTAGGTCCGTGATGAGAACAGTTTCTCCGGTGTAGGTGACGTTGGGTACAGCTGATTTCAGAAGAATGGACTGTAGAGCAGCTGTGTCCCCTCAAGATCTTCACTTTGAACCTTTCCTCCGAATTTCCACGGCTGGCAGAGACTGTTCCGGAGTACAAGTGTCTGTTGAAGTGAGAGAGATCAGTGGAAGAAACAAAAATACTCATTACAGGCTTAGGACTCTTGTGAATTTTAGGAGGAGGTGATTTGGGCTTATTCTCACTGCTGACCTTACAGTGAGGATTGGTACACTTTTCTATGGTATGCCCATAGTCTTTGCAATAATTGCAATACAACGAGGAGTTCACATTACTGGCACTCACTTTTTCAGGACTAAACCAGGAGGTCTTACTAGTTGGCGTATCGGCTGGTACTCTATGAATAAGACTGTAGGAGTCAGCCAATTGAGCACATCGGGTAAAGTCGTTTTCTTCCTTGTCAGCGAGGTAGAGACGTATTGAAGTAGGTACACGCCTGAGGAATTTTTCCACTAAGATGAGATTGACGAGATCTGTAAAGGTGGAGACTTTTGCGGCTTCCAGCCACTTCATAAAATATCTCTTTTTGTTATATGGAAACTCTAGATAAGTGGTAGCACTTGCTTTAAGGTAATCCCTGAACTTACGTCTGTTGGTCTCGGTGGAGAGGAGGTAGGCATCGAGCACTGCTTGCTTCAGTACCTGGTAGTCGGTTTCAGACGCTAGAGTACTGAGAATCACAGCAGCTCTACCTGTTAAATGAGACCTGAGAAGCACAGACCACTGATCCTGAGGTCAACTAAGTTGGGTAGCTAGAGCCTCAAATGAAGTAAAAAAAGACATCTACTGCCTCAACAAAATATGACATTAACTAATTGCATGTGGAAGGTTAAAACGTACCATACAGCTAGTTCTTTCTGGAGCTGAAGAGCTTCTTTTTCACGCTCACGTTCTAAATTAGCTTTACGTTCCTTCCTTTGGAGAGCTTCTCTCTGAAGAGCAGATTGCTCTTTCAGACGTTCACGTTCGCCAGTTCTAGCTTCAATTTTAAAATAAAATATGGTGCAGAATACTATGAGCTAGTCTGACTAAATCTATTACCACACCGAGATGTGTCAACAGATCTACTCAGCAAGAGCACTCAGGAGTAATCTGAATCTTGGAGAGTTTGGTGGTCCTATTTATACAAAATACTGGCTGAGCAAAAGGTTGCTGGTGACTTCTTTAACAATGAACCGGCTGTTAAACTGCTTGTTACGGAGGGCGTGGCCTCCCAGCGACCCAGGTGTGAGGTGGAGTGACAGGTAGTGGGGGGGGGGGGTAGACTGGCGGTATTGTCTAGACGTCTGGAAGTAGTAGATGTTGTTGTTCTTGGCTGCAGTTCTTGATTATATAGACGTGAATGAGTAGAATAGGTGATAATGGAATAAGCCGAATCTCTTTCTAGAGATTTTACCATGACTGAGGTAAAGGAGAAGCATTGCCAGACATGTGGCTTTATTGAACAAATAATTACAGTACAGTTACATCCTGCAATACACAAGCCATATATTATACAAAACTTATAAAGACTAACAGTGCTTAAGATATATAATATAATAAGCAAAGTACACATGACTAACACTAGAACAAATAGAAATTAACTAGGAGTGAACATAAACTAACCTGTACACAGGCACGACACAGCTGGTCTGACAACAACAAAACAGTCAAGCGAGTATCCAAACAAAACAGTCAAGCGAGCATCCATCCGGGTACAATAATACAATAACACTTTTACTACATTCAACCCCTCTAGCTTTAAGTAACATAGTCCCGAAGATGAGTAGGAGTACTTCGCGTCCTTCCAGATCGTCGAAGGGACTCCTGCAAAGTTGATGCCTCTAGTGTTCCAGTCGGTTTCTGCATACCACCTTCTCGAGGGAGTGTTACATCAGAGAAAGGTTTCCAATTAGGTGTTTCAAAGTTAGGTGGTTCGGAACGAAGTAGTCCAGGATGAGGTAGTTCAGAATGAGGTAGTTCAGGATGAGGCCGTTCAGGATGAGGCGGGTTAGGGTTTACCCCATCTTTCACAATCGCTGGGTGTTGCTGTTGAATGTTGAGATTGGGGTCCAAACTCTCGCAGCCCTCTGTGGCCATGGGTGCGAGGTGTCTTAATGATACAGTAGTAATCCTGCCATCCGGGAACTTGACATGGGCATATTCCGGATTCACATCTACGAACTCAACCTCATCAACTAGAGGATCATTTTTGCTTTGACGCACCTGACGTTTTAGGAGGACAGGGCCTCTGCAAACAAGCCACGTAGGTAGCGTTCGCCCTGAAGTAGACCTTCTTGTATGTTGGAAGAATCGTTCATGTGGTGTACAATTTGTAGAGGTACACAACAATGATCGAATAGAGTGGAGTGCATCAGGAAGAACTACTTCCCACTGGGATACATCTAAGCCTCTCGTCCTAAGAGCTAGCAGCACTGTCTTCCAAATAATCCCATTGTACTTCTCAGCCTGGCCATTTCCTCTAGGGTTGTAAGGAGTCGTACGGCTAGTTGCTACCCCCTTTTTAGTAGAAAATCTTTCAACTCCTCCGACATAAATGAAGTTCCCCTATCAGAGTGTATATATGCAGGCATACCAAAGATTGCAAACAACTGCACCAGGCACTGAATTACTGTACCAGTAGTCATATCTGAACAAGGGAATGCAAAAGGGAATCTAGAGAATTCATCTACAACAGTAAGGATATATTTATTCCTTGAATGTGATGGAAGTGGTCCTTTAAAATCTATGTTGAGTCTTTCAAATGGCTGAGTAGCTTTAATCAAATGCCCAGAGTCAAACTTGCAAAACCGAGGTTTAAGTTCAGAGCATGCAGAGCAAGAATTAGTCATCTTCTTCACTTCCTCCACAGAATAAGGCAGATTTCGACATCGGACAAAATGAGCCATACGAGACACTCCAGGGTGACACAGATTGTCATGCAATTCCTTTAATTCATCCATACTGGTGGCACCACATACACGTGAGAATGCATCAGCTGGTATGTTCTTTTTACCTGGGCGATATACAATGTCATAGTGGTAACAGGAGAGTTCGACTCGCCATCTAGCAATTTTATCATTTTTAATCTTACCAGCTGAGTTAGAGTTAAACATAAAAGCGACACTGCGCTGGTCAGTCACAAGCCGAAAATGGCGACCAATAAGATAGTGTCGCCACTTCCTTAGGGCTTCCACAATGGCATACGCTTCCTTCTCCACTGATGAGTGCCTTTGTTCACTATTTGAAAGTGTTCGGGAGAAGAAAGCTACTGGTTGTTCATTCTGGGTTAGGGTAGCGGCAATAGCATGATCTGAAGCATCGGTTTCCACAGTGAAAGGAGTTGTTGGGTCGATTGCTCGAACCACTGCCTCAGCAATGTCTTGTTTCAATCCTTCAAAAGCTTTCGCAGCAGCAGCAGATAAGGGAAAATCATTGGCATGAGAGAGAGGACGGATCTTCTCAGAAAAACTCAGCACCCAACGAGAGTAATGTGCAAGCATTCCCATTGTTCTGCGTAAAGAACCTGTGTTACTTGGTAGTGGAAGTTTTAACAGTGGCTCGAGGCGTTCCGGGTCAGGTCTAATTTCTCCTTCTTGTATAAGATATCCCAACAGCTTTATAGACCTGAGTCGAAAACTACACTTTTCAAGATTCAGGGTCAGGTTATATCTTCTCGCAACGTCCATAAATGTTTCAGATTTTTATCATGGTCTTCCTCAGACTCTCCACACACACAGACATCATCAACGTAAGCGAAGGTACCCTCCACTCCTCTCTTCTCAAGGATGCCATCAATTACCCTTTGAAAACTAGCCACTCCATTAGTGACCCCAAAAGGGATACGATTAAATTCATAAAGCTTCCCACAAGCTTCAAAGGCTGTATAGGGTTTTCTCTTCCTCAAGCGAGCATCCAAACACAAACAGTCAAGCGAGCATCCATCCGGGTACAAAATACACTCACACTTTTACTACAATGACAATATATATAATATATATATTATATAATATATATATATATATATATATATATATATA
>WNGS01161411.1:141112-190359 GCA_020271785.1 Procambarus virginalis | reverse complement strand
AGGATATGGACGACCGTAAGAGAGACAGTGCAGTTAGGACAATTAGGAGCAGGGCGGTGTTCCATTAAGTGTCCGTGAGGTAAGCGGGTAAGCCCAATATGTAACCTCGCCAGAGCCGTTCCCACCGCCGGTTACGGTGGCAGGAGGAAGGCCTGCGGGACACACTACCCTTAAGAGCAAGCAGTTAGTTACCAGTAACAGAAGACCAACGACCCTGCCAACGGCCAAGGATGGAGGAATGAATAACCGCAGAATACTGGAATAAGTCGGAAGCGAACAAAATTCTACCTGTTAAAATCTAACAATTAGCATCAGAACTAATATATACTGATCACACCATGACATGGTAAATGTTTCCCCACAATGATATTTCAGCATATTTTCTCTCCTCGGCTTGATGATATTGAGGCACCCAGCCCTCTCTGGGGCACCCTGCCCTCTCTGGGGCACCCTGTCCTCTCTGGGCACCCTGCTCTCTGGGGCACCCTGCCCTCTCTGGGGCACCCTGCCCTCTCTGGGGCACCCTGTCCTCTCTGGGGCACCCTGCTCTCTCTGGGGCACCCTGCCCTCTCTGGGGCACCCTGCTCTCTCTGGGGCACCCTGCCTCTCTGGGGCACCCTGCCCTCTCTGGGGCACCCTGTCCTCTCTGGGGCACCCTGCTCTCTCTGGGGCACCCTGCCCTCTCTGGGGCACCCTGCCCTCTCTGGGGCACCCTGTCCTCTCTGGGGCACCCTGCCCTCTCTGGGGCACCCTGTCCTCTCTGGGGCACCCTGCCCTCTCGGGGCACCCTGCCCTCTCTGGGGGCATCCTGTCCTCTCTGGGGCACCCTGTCCTCTCTGGGGCACACTGCCCTCTCTGGGGCACCCTGTCCTCTCTGGGGCACCCTGTCCTCTCTGGGGCACCCTGTCCTCTCTGGGGCACCTTGCCCTCTCTGGGGGCACCCTGCCCGCTCTGGGGCACCCCTGCCCTCTCTGGGGGCACCTTGTCCTCTCTGGGGCACCCTGACCTCTCTGGGGCACCCTGCCCTCTCTGGGGCGCCCTGCCCTCTCTGGGGCACCCTGCCCTCTCTGGGGGCACCCTGTCCTCTCTGGGGCACCCTGTCCTCTCTGGGGCACCCTGCCCTCTCTGGGCACCCTACCCTCTCTGGGGCACCCTGCCCTCTCTGGGGCACCCTGCCCTCTCTGGGGCACCCTGCCCTCTCTGGGGGCATCCTGTCCTCTCTGGGGCACCCTGTCCTCTCTGGGGCACCCTGTCCTCTCTGGGGCACACTGCCCTCTCTGGGGCACCCTGCCCTCTCTGGGGCACCCTGCCCTCTCTGGGGCACCCTACCCTCTCGGGGCACCCTGCTCTCTCTGGGGCACCCTGCCCTCTCTGGGGCACCCTGCCCTCTCTGGGGCACCCTGCCCTCTCTGGGGCACCTGTCCTCTCTGGGGCACCCTGTCCTCTCTGGGGCACCCTGCCCTCTCTGGGGCACCCTGCCCTCTCTGGGGCACCCTGCCCTCTCTGGGGCACCCTGCCCTCTCTGGGGCACCCTGCCCTCTCTGGGGCACCCTGCCCTCTCTGGGGCACCCTGCCCTCTCTGGGGCACCCTGTCCTCTCTGGGGCACCCTGTCCTCTCTGGGGCACCCTGCCCTCTCTAGGGGCACCCTGCCCTCTCTGGGGCACCTTGCCCTCTCTGGGGGCACCCTGCCCTCTCTGGGGCACCCTGTCCTCTCTGGGGCACCCTGCCCTCTCTGGGGCACCCTGCCCTCTCTGGGGCACCCTGTCCTCTCTGGGGCACCCTGCCCTCTCTGGGGCACCCTGCCCTCTCTGGGGCACCCTGCCCTCTCTAGGGGCACCCTGCCCTCTCTGGGGCACCCTGCCCTCTCTGGGGGCACCTTGTCCTCTCTGGGGCACCCTGCCCTCTCTGGGGCACCCTGCCCTCTCTGGGGCACCCTGTCCTCTCTGGGGCACCCTGCCCTCTCTGGGGCACCCTGCCCTCTCTGGGGCACCCTACCCTCTCTGGGGCACCCTGCCCTCTCTGGGGCACCCTACCCTCTCTGGGGCACCCTGCCCTCTCTGGGGCACCCTGCCCTCTCTGGGGCACCCTGCCCTCTCTGGGGCACCCTGTCCTCTCTGGGGCACCCTGCCCTCTCTGGGGCACCCTGCCCTCTCTGGGGCACCCTGTCCTCTCTGGGGCACCCTGCCCTCTCTGGGGCACCCTGCCCTCTCTGGGGCACCCAGCACCTTTCCATGGGTTATGCCATAAGACATCTCTATTTTGATATTGCCTAAGGTGATGGTGCCTCCAGACTTTTCCTCACCCTGTATGATGTATGAGGAGTACCTCACCCTGTATGATGTATGAGGAGTACCCTCACACTGTATGATGTATGAGGAGTACCTCACACTGTATGATGTATGAGTACCCTCACCCTGTATGATGTATGAGTACCCTCACCCTGTATGATGTATGAGGAGTACCCTCACACTGTATGATGTATGAGTACCCTCACCCTGTATGATGTATGAGGAGTACCCTCACCCTGTATGATGTATGAGGAGTACCTCACCCTGTATGATGTATGAGGAGTACCCTCACACTGTATGATGTATGAGTACCCTCACCCTGTATGATGTATGAGGAGTACCCTCACACTGTATGATGTATGAGGAGTACCTCACCCTGTATGATGTATGAGGAGTACCCTCACCCTGTATGATGTATGAGGAGTACCTCACCCTGTATGATGTATGAGTACCCTCACCCTGTATGGTGTATGAGGAGTACCTCACACTGTATGATGTATGAGGAGTACCTCACCCTGTATGGTGTATGAGGAGTACCTCACCCTGTATGATGTATGAGGAGTACCTCACCCTGTATGATGTATGAGGAGTACCTCACCCTGTATGATGTATGAGGAGTACCCTCACCCTGTATGATGTATGAGGAGTACCCTCACCCTGTATGATGTATGAGGAGTACCTCACCCTGTATGATGTATGAGGAGTACCCTCACCCTGTATGATGTATGAGGAGTACCCTCACCCTGTATGGTGTATGAGGAGTACCTCACACTGTATGATGTATGAGGAGTACCCTCACCCTGTATGATGTATGAGGAGTACCCTCACCCTGTATGATGTATGAGGAGTACCCTCACACTGTATGGTGTATGAGGAGTACCCTCACCCTGTATGATGTATGAGGAGTACCCTCACCCTGTATGATGTATGAGTACCCTCACCCTGTATGATGTATGAGTACCCTCACCCTGTATGGTGTATGAGGAGTACCTCACCCTGTATGATGTATGAGGAGTACCCTCACACTGTATGATGTATGAGGAGTACCCTCACCCTGTATGATGTATGAGGAGTACCCTCACCCTGTATGATGTATGAGTACCCTCACCCTGTATGATGTATGAGTACCCTCACCCTGTATGATGTATGAGGAGTACCCTCACCCTGTATGATGTATGAGGAGTACCCTCACCCTGTATGATGTATGAGTACCCTCACACTGTATGATGTATGAGGAGTACCCTCACACTGTATGATGTATGAGTACCCTCACCCTGTATGATGTATGAGGAGTACCCTCACCCTGTATGATGTATGAGGAGTACCCTCACCCTGTATGATGTATGAGGAGTACCTCACCCTGTATGATGTATGAGGAGTACCCTCACCCTGTATGATGTATGAGGAGTACCTCACCCTGTATGATGTATGAGTACCCTCACCCTGTATGATGTATGAGGAGTACCCTCACACTGTATGATGTATGAGGAGTACCCTCACCCTGTATGATGTATGAGTACCCTCACCCTGTATGATGTATGAGGAGTACCCTCACACTGTATGATGTATGAGGAGTACCCTCACACTGTATGATGTATGAGGAGTACCCTCACACTGTATGATGTATGAGGAGTACCCTCACCCTGTATGATGTATGAGGAGTACCTCACCCTGTATGATGTATGAGGAGTACCCTCACCCTGTATGGTGTATGAGTACCCTCACCCTGTATGATGTATGAGGAGTACCCTCACCTGTATGATGTATGAGGAGTACCTCACCCTGTATGATGTATGAGGAGTACCCTCACCCTGTATGATGTATGAGGAGTACCTCACCCTGTATGATGTATGAGGAGTACCCTCACCTGTATGATGTATGAGGAGTACCTCACCCTGTATGATGTATGAGGAGTACCTCACCCTGTATGATGTATGAGGAGTACCCTCACCCTGTATGATGTATGAGGAGTACCCTCACCCTGTATGATGTATGAGGAGTACCTCACCCTGTATGATGTATGAGGAGTACCTCACCCTGTATGATGTATGAGGAGTACCCTCACCCTGTATGATGTATGAGGAGTACCTCACCCTGTATGATGTATGAGGAGTACCTCACCCTGTATGATGTATGAGGAGTACCCTCACCCTGTATGATGTATGAGGAGTACCCTCACCCTGTATGATGTATGAGTACCCTCACCCTGTATGATGTATGAGTACCCTCACCCTGTATGATGTATGAGGAGTACCCTCACCCTGTATGATGTATGAGGAGTACCCTCACCCTGTATGATGTATGAGGAGTACCCTCACCCTGTATGATGTATGAGGAGTACCTCACCCTGTATGATGTATGAGGAGTACCCTCACCCTGTATGATGTATGAGGAGTACCTCACCCTGTATGATGTATGAGGAGTACCTCACCCTGTATGATGTATGAGGAGTACCCTCACCCTGTATGATGTATGAGGAGTACCTCACCCTGTATGATGTATGAGGAGTACCCTCACCCTGTATGATGTATGAGGAGTACCCTCACCCTGTATGATGTATGAGGAGTACCCTCACCCTGTATGATGTATGAGTACCCTCACCCTGTATGATGTATGAGGAGTACCCTCACCCTGTATGATGTATGAGGAGTACCTCACCCTGTATGATGTATGAGTACCTCACCCTGTATGATGTATGAGTACCCTCACCCTGTATGATGTATGAGGAGTACCTCACCCTGTATGATGTATGAGGAGTACCCTCACCCTGTATGATGTATGAGGAGTACCCTCACCCTGTATGATGTATGAGTACCCTCACCCTGTATGATGTATGAGGAGTACCCTCACCCTGTATGATGTATGAGTACCCTCACCCTGTATGATGTATGAGGAGTACCCTCACCCTGTATGATGTATGAGNCTGCTGGTGTTGTCCAGCCCACCATACCTGCTGGTGTTGTCCAGCCCCACCATACCTCTGCTGGTGTTGTCCAGCCCCACCATACTCTGCTGGTGTTGTCCAGCCACCACTACCCTGCTGGTGTTGTCCAGCCCACCATACTCTGCTGGTGTTGTCCAGCCCCACCATACTCTGCTGGTGTTGTCCAGCACCACCATACTCTGCTGGTGTTGTCCAGCCCACCATACTCTGCTGTGTTGTCCAGCCCCACCATACTCTGCTGGTGTTGTCCAGCCCCACCATACTCTGCTGGTGTTGTCCAGCCTCACCATACCCTGCTGGTGTTGTCCAGCCCCACCATACTCTGCTGGTGTTGTCCAGCCCACCATACCCTGCTGGTGTTGTCCAGCCCTACCATACTCTGCTGGTGTTGTCCAGCTCCACCATACCCTGCTGGTGTTGTCCAGCCCACCATACTCTGCTGGTGTTGTCCAGCCCACCATACCTGCTGGTGTTGTCCAGCCCCACCATACTCTGCTGGTGTTGTCCAGCCCCACCATACTCTGCTGGTGTTGTCCAGCCCCACCATACTCTGCTGGTGTTGTCCAGCCTCACCATACTCTGCTGGTGTTGTCCAGCCCCACCATACCCTGGTGTTGTCCAGCCCACCATACTCTGCTGGTGTTGTCCAGCCCCACCATACTCTGCTGGTGTTGTCCAGCCCCACCATACTCTGCTGGTGTTGTCCAGCCCCACCATACACTCCTGCTGGTGTTGTCCAGCCTCACCATACCCTGCTGGTGTTTGTCCAGCCCCACCATACTCTGCTGGTGTTGTCCAGCTCCACCTACTCTGCTGGTGTTGTCCAGCTCCACCATACCTGCTGGTGTTGTCCAGCCCCACCATACTCTGCTGGTGTTGTCCAGCCCCACCATACTCTGCTGGTGTTGTCCAGCTCCACCATACTCTGCTGGTGTTGTCCAGCTCCACCATACTCTGCTGGTGTTGTCCAGCCCCACCATACTCTGCTGGTGTTGTCCAGCCCCACCATACTTGCTGGTGTTGTCCAGCCCACCATACTCTGCTGGTGTTGTCCAGCCCACCATACTCTGCTGGTGTTGTCCAGCACCACCATACTCTGCTGGTGTTGTCCAGCCCCACCATACCCTGCTGTGTTGTCCAGCCCACCATACTCTGCTGGTGTTGTCCAGCCCCACCATACTCTGCTGGTGTTGTCCAGCACCACCATACTCTGCTGGTGTTGTCCAGCCCCACCATACTCTGCTGGTGTTGTCCAGCACCACCATACTTGCTGGTGTTGTCCAGCCACCATACTCTGCTGGTGTTGTCCAGCACCACCATACCCTGCTGGTGTTGTCCAGCACCACCATACTCTGCTGGTGTTGTCCAGCTCCACCATACTCTGCTGGTGTTGTCCAGCACCACCATACTCTGCTGGTGTTGTCCAGCTCCACCATACTCTGCTGGTGTTGTCCAGCCCTACCATACCCTGCTGGTGTTGTCCAGCACCACCATACTCTGCTGGTGTTGTCCAGCACCACCATACTCTGCTGGTGTTGTCCAGCCCCACCATACTCTGCTGGTGTTGTCCAGCCCTACCATACCCTGCTGGTGTTGTCCAGCACCACCACACCCTGCTGGTGTTGTCCAGCCCCACCATACCCTGCTGGTGTTGTCCAGCCCCACCATACTCTGCTGGTGTTGTCCAGCCCCACCACACTTGCTGGTGTTGTCCAGCCCACCATACCCTGCTGGTGTTGTCCAGCCTCACCATACTCTGCTGGTGTTGTCCAGCCTCACCATACCCTGCTGGTGTTGTCCAGCCCCACCATACTCTGCTGGTGTTGTCCAGCCCACCATACCCTGCTGGTGTTGTCCAGCCCCACCATACTCTGCTGGTGTTGTCCAGCCCCACCATACTCTGCTGGTGTTGTCCAGCTCCACCATACTCTGCTGGTGTTGTCCAGCACCACCATACTCTGCTGGTGTTGTCCAGCTCCACCATACTCTGCTGGTGTTGTCCAGCCCCACCATACTCTGCTGGTGTTGTCCAGCCTCACCATACCCTGCTGGTGTTGTCCAGCCCCACCATACTCTGCTGGTGTTGTCCAGCTCCACCATACCCTGCTGGTGTTGTCCAGCTCCACCATACTCTGCTGGTGTTGTCCAGCCCCACCATACTCTGCTGGTGTTGTCCAGCTCCACCATACTCTGCTGGTGTTGTCCAGCTCCACCATACTCTGCTGGTGTTGTCCAGCACCACCATACTCTGCTGGTGTTGTCCAGCTCCACCATACTCTGCTGGTGTTGTCCAGCCCACCATACTCTGCTGGTGTTGTCCAGCCCACCATACTCTGCTGGTGTTGTCCAGCCCCACCATACTCTGCTGGTGTTGTCCAGCACCACCATACTCTGCTGGTGTTGTCCAGCCCCACCATACCCTGCTGGTGTTGTCCAGCTCCACCATACTCTGCTGGTGTTGTCCAGCCCACCATACTCTGCTGGTGTTGTCCAGCTCCACCATACTCTGCTGGTGTTGTCCAGCACCACCATACTCTGCTGGTGTTGTCCAGCTCCACCATACTCTGCTGGTGTTGTCCAGCCCCACCATACTCTGCTGGTGTTGTCCAGCCCCACCACACCCTGCTGGTGTTGTCCAGCTCCACCATACTCTGCTGGTGTTGTCCAGCACCACCATACTCTGCTGGTGTTGTCCAGCCCACCATACCCTGCTGGTGTTGTCCAGCCCCACCATACCCTGCTGGTGTTGTCCAGCCTCACCATACCCTGCTGGTGTTGTCCAGCCCACCATACCCTGCTGGTGTTGTCCAGCCCCACCATACTCTGCTGGTGTTGTCCAGCCCCACCACACCCTGCTGGTGTTGTCCAGCCCCACCATACCCTGCTGGTGTTGTCCAGCCCCACCATACTCTGCTGGTGTTGTCCAGCCCCACCACACCCTGCTGGTGTTGTCCAGCCCCACCATACCCTGCTGGTGTTGTCCAGCACCACCACACCCTGCTGGTGTTGTCCAGCACCACCACACCCTGCTGGTGTTGTCCAGCCCCACCATACTCTGCTGGTGTTGTCCAGCACCACCATACTCTGCTGGTGTTGTCCAGCCCACCATACTCTGCTGGTGTTGTCCAGCCCCACCATACTCTGCTGGTGTTGTCCAGCCCCACCACACCCTGCTGGTGTTGTCCAGCACCACCACACCCTGCTGGTGTTGTCCAGCCCCACCATACCCTGCTGGTGTTGTCCAGCCCACCATACTCTGCTGGTGTTGTCCAGCACCACCACACCCTGCTGGTGTTGTCCAGCCCACCATACCCTGCTGGTGTTGTCCAGCCCACCATACTCTGCTGGTGTTGTCCAGCACCACCACACCCTGCTGGTGTTGTCCAGCACCACCACACCCTGCTGGTGTTGTCCAGCCCACCATACCCTGCTGGTGTTGTCCAGCCCCACCATACTCTGCTGGTGTTGTCCAGCACCACCACACCCTGCTGGTGTTGTCCAGCCCCACCATACTCTGCTGGTGTTGTCCAGCACCACCACACCCTGCTGGTGTTGTCCAGCCCCACCATACCCTGCTGGTGTTGTCCAGCACCACCATACTCTGCTGGTGTTGTCCAGCACCACCACACCCTGCTGGTGTTGTCCAGCCCCACCATACCCTGCTGGTGTTGTCCAGCCCACCATACCCTGCTGGTGTTGTCCAGCACCACCACACCTGCTGGTGTTGTCCAGCCCACCATACCCTGCTGGTGTTGTCCAGCACCACCATACTCTGCTGGTGTTGTCCAGCCCCACCATACTCTGCTGGTGTTGTCCAGCCCACCATACTCTGCTGGTGTTGTCCAGCCCACCATACTCTGCTGGTGTTGTCCAGCACCACCACACCCTGCTGGTGTTGTCCAGCTCCACCATACTCTGCTGGTGTTGTCCAGCACCACCATACCCTGCTGGTGTTGTCCAGCACCACCATACTCTGCTGGTGTTGTCCAGCCCACCATACTCTGCTGGTGTTGTCCAGCTCCACCATACTCTGCTGGTGTTGTCCAGCACCACCACACCCTGCTGGTGTTGTCCAGCACCACCATACTCTGCTGGTGTTGTCCAGCCCACCATACTCTGCTGGTGTTGTCCAGCTCCACCATACTCTGCTGGTGTTGTCCAGCACCACCACACCCTGCTGGTGTTGTCCAGCACCACCATACCCTGCTGGTGTTGTCCAGCTCCACCATACTCTGCTGGTGTTGTCCAGCACCACCACACCCTGCTGGTGTTGTCCAGCACCACCATACCCTGCTGGTGTTGTCCAGCTCCACCACACTCTGCGGTGTTGTCCAGCACCACCACACCCTGCTGGTGTTGTCCAGCACCACCATACCCTGCTGGTGTTGTCCAGCTCCACCATACCCTGCTGGTGTTGTCCAGCCTCACCACACCCTGCTGGTGTTGTCCAGCCCCACCACACCCTGCTGGTGTTGTCCAGCTTCACCATACTCTGCTGGTGTTGTCCAGCCTCACCACACCCTGCTGGTGTTGTCCAGCCCCACCACACCCTGCTGGTGTTGTCCAGCTTCACCATACTCTGCTGGTGTTGTCCAGCTTCACCATACTCTGCTGGTGTTGTCCAGCTCCACCATACCCTGCTGGTGTTGTCCAGCTTCACCATACCCTGCTGGTGTTGTCCAGCTCCACCATACTCTGCTGGTGTTGTCCAGCTCCACCACACTCTGCTGGTGTTGTCCAGCTCCACCACACCCTGCTGGTGTTGTCCAGCTCCACCACACTCTGCTGGTGTTGTCCAGCTCCACCACACCCTGCTGGTGTTGTCCAGCCTCACCACACCCTGCTGGTGTTGTCCAGCCTCACCACACCCTGCTGGTGTTGTCCAGCCTCACCACACCCTGCTGGTGTTGTCCAGCTCCACCACACCCTGCTGGTGTTGTCCAGCCTCACCACACCCTGCTGGTGTTGTCCAGCCTCACCACACCCTGCTGGTGTTGTCCAGCCTCACCACACCCTGCTGGTGTTGTCCAGCTCCACCACACTCTGCTGGTGTTGTCCAGCCTCACCATGCTCTGCTGGTGTTCTGAGGGTATGGACGTACATACATGTGAGCCACAGCTTGTCACAGCTGCAGTTGTAACGCTGGTCACCAGAACGTAACAAACGCGACCTATGAGGCGAGAGAGCTGGGGGGGGGGAGAGTGCTGGAAAGTTCCATCACGTGGCGCCAGTGGACGGCTCCCCTGCCCAACGTGTCCTACTGCAGTCCTCAAGTACTGTCTGGAGTACTGGGAAGGTGTAGAGTACTGTCTGGAGTACTGGGAAGGTGTAGAGTACTGTGTGGAGTACTGGGAAGGTGTAGAGTACTGTCTGGAGTACTGGGAAGGTGTAGGGTACTGTCTGGAGTACTGGGAAGGTGTAGAGTACTGTCTGGAGTACTGGGAAGGTGTAGAGTACTGTCTGGAGTACTGGGAAGGTGTCGAGTACTGTCTGGAGTACTGGGAAGGTGTCGAGTACTGTCTGGAGTACTGGGAAGGTGTCGAGTACTGTCTGGAGTACTGGGAAGGTGTCGAGTACTGTCTGGAGTACTGAGAAGGTGTAGAGTACTGTCTGGAGTACTGGGAAGGTGTCGAGTACTGTCTGGAGTACTGGGAAGGTGTAGAGTACTGTCTGGAGTACTGGGAAGGTGTCGAGTACTGTCTGGAGTACTGGGAAGGTGTCGAGTACTGTCTGGAGTACTGGGAAGGTGTAGAGTACTGTCTGGAGTACTGGGAAGGTGTCGAGTACTGTCTGGAGTACAGGGAAGGTGTAGAGTACTGTCTGGAGTACTGGAAAGGTGGAGAGTACTGTCTGGAGTACTGGGAAGGTGTAGAGTACTGTCTGGAGTACAGAGAAGGTGTAGGGTACTGGCTGGAGCACTGGGAAGGTGTAGAGTACTCTCTGGAGTACAGGGAACGTGTACAGTACTGTCTGGAGTACTGGGAAGGTGTAGAATACTGTGTGGAGTACAGGGAAGGTGTAGGGTACTGGCTGGAGTACAGGGAAGGTGTACAGTACTGTCTGGAGTACTGGGAAGGTGTAGAATACTGTGTGGAGTACAGGGAAGGTGTAGGGTACTGGCTGGAGTACAGGAAAGGTGTACAGTACTGTCTGGAGTACTGGGAAGGTGTCGAGTACTCTCTGGAATACTGGGAAGGTGTAGAATACTGTGTGGAGTACTGGGAAGGTGAGAGAGAGAGAGAGAGAGAGGGGGGGGTCACGTTTGCAGACAGGGTGACTGTGGGCAATAATTCACTAAAGGAGATTTAGGAGATCGTCTCAAACGAGGAGAGAGTGGGGAGTTACGGCGGCTCGAGTTGGGTGTGTTCACAAGACAACGAGGCCAGGTTTGGAGCCACACCCCTAAATAAAGGTGATGCTGAACCCCTCTCCATAATCAAGACAGGGTGATCACCCTTTGTTCAGGGTGATCTCCCAGTTAATTGCAAGCACTCCAGTGTCCACTGCTGGTCGTCTGACGGTAGCGGGAGTGTGGCTTCCGAGGTCGGCTGTTTTTCTATCAGGGAGTGGTTGAGGTCTTTGTTCGATGGGAAGCTAGTATCAGATTAGTTTAATAACCAGTTTCATTGTAAAATCCCCAACCCCCTGATACCACGTTCTCTCTGGAGTAGAGTTCCTAGTAATGTTCCACCCAGCGATTCATCTGTTGATCACGGTCTTTAAGGATCTCTCTAGTGGCTGACTTCAGAGGAGCCGTCCTGTTTTGTGTAGGGCTTGTTGCCTGTTTGATCCCTTGGTACATGCCTCTTATGTTGCCGACAGTGGCTGCAGTCTGGATGCTGGAACAGAGTTGGAACCAGTAATCGTTAACACTGTGCCTTGCAGCTTGTTGAACTTTACTGCGAGTAGTACGGAGGGCCTGTAGGTTCCTTTCTGAGGGCAGGTTCTTGTAGGCTGAGAGAACTCGTCTCTTTACCTCTACGAGGGGTAACAGTTCCTCTGCACTGGCCACGAACGAGTCTGCTGACTTGTTCTGCCTCCTACTGAAGGTGGACATGGCAGTGTTGAAAATAGTGCCCTTGAGATGTGACCACCTCTCACTTGCACTATCGCAGGGTGGTCCAGGAAGGGCGTTTACCAGCGCCGCAGTGAATTCTTCCACCTTGTGAAGATCACAGGTCGTTTGCAACTTTACCTTGCAAACGACGAGAGAGTGGTCGGTGTCACAATCTACACTCTGGAAGCTGCGGGTCAGTTTGACGCTTCACAGATTGCTACAGCCCGTAAGCACCAGGTCGAGTTGGTGCCAATGCTTAGACCTGAGATGTCTCCTGGAAACCTTGTGCTGGGGCATGGTGCCGAAGAAGGACTTGGTGATGCAGAGATCAGGACGACAGCAGAACTCCAGGATTCTCATTCATCTTCCCAAATCCAAACTGGCCCAGGCAGGAAGGCCAAGAGCTGTGATTGAAACGAACTCTTGCATTGAAGTCTCCTAGGAAGGAAGACTGGCTCTTGTTGAGGTACGTCTCTAAGAGTTAGGCCGAGGTCATCATAGAACTCGTTCTTCGCTTTGGTAAAGATGGTCAGTGTTGGTGCATAGGCATTGATGAGGCTGACCATTCGTGGTACTGTGTGAAGCTGAAGTTTGAGGGTCCTTGTAGACCCCTCCATGGGCAGTACTATGGACTCTAGCAACCTGTTCTTGACGGCGAATCCAACGCCACGCTCCCTTGCCTCTTCTGGTGGTTTGCCCTGCCAGAAGAAGGTAAAGTCCTTCTCCTGTATGCTGCCAGTAGCGGGCAGACGTGTCTCTTGCAGGGCAATTATGTCCCTCTGGAGCCTGCGTAGTTCTCTACTGATCACAGCTGTCTTGCGGGCGTCGTTCACTTCTAGTAGATTTTCTAAGACCCGGTGTCATGGTCCTTAGATTCCACGTGCCCAGTTTGAGAGCTGGGTAGCTCTGTGTTTGTTTTCTTTTGCCTGGTGCATGGGTGACAATCCGTATGTTGGATTGTAGCCCTAAACCCCACGCACCCAGTGGAGCAGGCGGACCGTGGCGGGACAGCACCTTATTGGCTGGGTGCTGCAAAGCTTGAGGCGAGCGGAAGCTGTTCGATGAAATTGGATTATTTTTCTCACCGATGGAAGTAACCCCTGGCGCCTCACTCTGTGCCAATTGAGTGTAAGCTTATCACCGGTAACTGTCACTTCCCATGCTGAGCCATTGCCAAGTCGACATTGGAGTGTCCTCTCCAGGGCACAGGCCTCGGCAGTATTTATGGAGATCCAGCTGTTGCCCATGCAGCAGGTCCATCTTCTCCACGCCACCGATGTGGTCCAAAGAAAGGGCAGGCGCCGGTACGCCGAGCACCAGTGTCGTCGCAGGAGTTGCCAGAATGTAGCTGTAAACAGCCGCAAACCGCCTTAGGGACTCCGACTCCGGATTTTTCCTCAGGGTTGACTCCCGAAGCCTTTCCCATGAGTGGGTTTAGCCGCAAAACAGCAGAGGTTTGAATTTGGGGTTTTACTTCCCCTAGATGAGCTGCCTTCTCAGGCTAACGAGTCCCATCTGCCCGAAGCAACTGGTTTTAAGGCGCCAGTGGACCGCCTTCGCCCCTTCTCCTGTAAGTAGAAACAGTTCCGCCGGGCCTAGAAGTTAGGCCACACGAGCAGGCCAGGAGCTGGACTTGGTTGTCAGAGGCTATTTGAGACACACGCCATCAGGGGCACGCCATCAGGGGCACGCCATCAGGGGCACGCCATCACATCAGTGAAGAAGCAAAGCAGATTGGAAAGAAACTCAACCCAACAAAGACAAAAGCCATGCCCATAAAAATAGTGAAACCGAACATCCAACTCACAATTCAGGGTCAACCAATTGAATGGATGGACACATATCAGTATCTAGGAAGAATCCTGGACACACACATGAATTTTAATGTTGAGGTCACTTACTTAAGAGAGCGATCTGCGGCCCGGACGGCAATCCTCAGGTCGCTAACCTCCCTCTCTAGAGGAGCCAATCTGCAAGTCCTTCGCACATACTATGTACAGGCAGTCAGATCAGTGATCGACTATGCCTCACCTGCACTAACAAGTCTATCACAACAACAGTGGAAAAAGCTTGAAGTGTCCCAAAACAATGCTATGAGAGCCGCACTGGGAGCCCCCATGTGGACCAGGCTGGAAACTCTTAGACTGGAGACGGGTTTACCCTCTCTTCAAGAAAGAATATCTCAAAAAACAGCTACAATTATCAGTAAGATAATTATTTCCCCTGATCCAGTCCCGGTACGACAGGCCTTGGTGGTTGGATTTGGCCAAAACAAAGGAAACTCTTGGGCTGCAAGAGCAGGAAAAGTCCTAAACAGACTACAATTAAAAGGAATGATCCTTGATAGAGGTGATCAACCACACCCAAACTACACTTGTTCCCAACCGTGGAAGGAACCTACCTTCAAAATAGTAATAGAAAGTCTTCCAATAAAAAGGCTGCCTATGATCCAACAATCCTAAGGCGCATAATAGAAGAGCAAATGTATAGCATAGCAGTAGCAGGAGCCACCCACAGGATAAATAAATGATAAAATGCTATGCCCAAGATTACCATCCGAGTGCCGGCGGGGAAGTGGTGCAAATAGCTTCGGCTATCACTTCCTTATGTCCGGTCGTGATGGTCAAGCGGATTAAGGCGTCCCTGTACATACCAGTTGCGTTGCTCCTGGCAGTATGGGTTCGAGTCACTTCTGGGGTGTGAGTTTTCATTCGCATATAGTCCTGGGGACCATTCAGGCTTGTTCGCATATATATATATATATATATATATATATATATATATATATATATATATATATATATATATATATATATATATATATATATATATATCTGTGAGATATGGGAGGAGTGAGTACATGAAAGACATCAGATATGTCACTTGTGCACCGTCGTGGTGACAGTGGCTCCGTAACTCTCTCTCTCTGGTGAGCAGCGGAGGCTAAGTAATGCCGTCAGGGACACAGGAACATTTTTAATGAATCGCTCGACGACTCTTGCTCAATTTCGGTTCAATAACTGTGAGCGTCACGCTAAATATGTATAATTTGGGATTTTACTCGTATGTCTGGCTGGCTGGCCTCGTCTACTGGCACAATGGAAACAGGAAGATCTTATATATAGTTTTTTAATCTGTAGGGACCATAATCACCTGATGTATAATTTTGCTGTCATCATGATAATGTAACATAATAGCAAGTCTGTCTCTCTGTCTGTTCGGGGACACCCAATTTTTTTAATAGTAATTGCTCTTGGGTATGTGCCGAACATAGGGGATCTGGGTTGGCATCAATGAATCGAGTGCCACCTGACACAGTGCCGGAGCGACCACAAACACAAATGCATATTTGTCTTATTATATTCTAAAGCATAATTCACCCATGTCAGCAGACTGTTAAACAATTCAATCATACATTACCTCTATGATGTATAATTACCTGTATTATGTGTTCATGAGACCTACTTCAGAGACCCGGTGAGCGGGTAGACCAGTGAGCGGGTAGACCAGTGAGCGGGGTAGACCAGTGANGTTGGTGTGTCACACTGTTGGTGTGTCACACTGTTGGTGTGTCACACTGTTGGTGTCACACTGTTGGTGTGTCACACTGTTGATGTGTCACACTGTTGATGTGTCACACTGTTGATGTGTCACACTGTTGATGTGTCACACTGTTGGTGTGTCACACTGTTGATGTGTCACACTGTTGGTGTGTCACGCTGTTGGTGTGTCACACTGTTGGTGTGTCATACTGTTGATGTGTCACACTGTTGGTGTGTCACACTGTTGACGTGTCACACTGTTGGTGTGTCACACTGTTGGTGTGTCACACTGTTGGTGTGTCACACTGTTGATGTGTCACACTGTTGATGTGTCACACTGTTGATGTGTCACACTGTTGATGTGTCACACTGTTGGTGTGTCACACTGTTGGTGTGTCACACTGTTGATGTGTCACACTGTTGGTGTGTCACACTGTTGGTGTGTCACACTGTCGATGTGTCACACTGTTGATGTGTCACACTGTTGGTGTGTCACACTGTTGGTGTGTCACACTGTTGGTGTGTCACACTGTTGATGTGTCACACTGTTGATGTGTCACACTGTTGATGTGTCACACTGTTGGTGTGTCACACTGTTGATGTGTCACACTGTTGATGTATCACACTGTTGATGTGTCACACTGTTGGTGTGTCACACTGTTGGTGTGTCACACTGTTGATGTGTCACACTGTTGATGTGTCACACTGTTGATGTGTCACACTGTTGATGTGTCAACTGTTGATGTGTCACACTGTTGGTGTGTCACACTGTTGATGTGTCACACTGTTGATGTGTCACACTGTTGATGTGTCACACTGTTGATGTGTCAACTGTTGATGTGTCACACTGTTGGTGTGTCACACTGTTGATGTGTCACACTGTTGGTGTGTCACATTGTTGGTGTGTCACACTGTTGGTGTTGTTGATGAGCTACAGGTGGTCCAAGAGCTACAGATAGTTATAAAAACTCCAATGGTTGGCCTCGGGTGAACGTCGTTGAGCATAACATGGTTGACCAGGATGGTGCAGGAGGAGCCAGGGTTGACCAGGATGGTGCAGGAGGAGCCATGGTTGACCAGGATGGTGCAGGAGGAGCCATGGTTGACCAGGATGGTGCAGGAGGAGCCAGGGTTGACCAGGATGGTGCAGGAGGAGCCAGGGTTGACCAGGATGGTGCAGGAGGAGCCAGGGTTGACCAGGATGGTGCAGGAGGAGCCATGGTTGACCAGGATGGTGCAGGAGGAGCCAGGGTTGACCAGGATGGTGCAGGAGGAGCCAGGGTTGACCAGGATGGTGCAGGAGGAGCCAGGGTTGACCAGGATGGTGCAGGAGGAGCCAGGGTGACCAGGATGGTGCAGGAGGAGCCAGGGTTGACCAGGATGGTGCAGGAGGAGCCATGGTTGACAAGGATGGTGCAGGAGGAGCCAAGGTTGACCAGGATGGTGCAGGAGGAGCCATGGTTGACCAGGATGGTGCAGGAGGAGCCAGGGTTGACCAGGATGGTGCAGGAGGAGCCAGGGTTGACCAGGATGGTGCAGGAGGAGCCAGGGTTGACCAGGATGGTGCAGGAGGAGCCAGGGTGACCAGGATGGTGCAGGAGGAGCCAGGGTTGACCAGGATGGTGCAGGAGGAGCCATGATTGACAAGGATGGTGCAGGAGGAGCCAAGGTTGACCAGGATGGTGCAGGAGGAGCCATGGTTGACCAGGATGGTGCAGGAGGAGCCAGGGTTGACCAGGATGGTGCAGGATGAGCCAGGGTTGACCAGGATGGTGCAGGAGGAGCCAGGGTTGACCAGGATGGTGCAGGAGGAGCCATGGTTGACCAGGATGGTGCAGGAGGAGCCATGGTTGACCAGGATGGTGCAGGAGGAGCCATGGTTGACCAGGATGGTGCAGGAGGAGCCAGGGTTGACCAGGATGGTGCAGGAGGAGCCAGGGTTGACCAGGATGGTGCAGGAGGAGCCAGGGTTGACCAGGATGGTGCAGGAGGAGCCAAGGTTGACCAGGATGGTGCAGGAGGAGCCAGGGTTGACCAGGATGGTGCAGGAGGAGCCATGGTTGACCAGGATGGTGCAGGAGGAGCCATGGTTGACCAGGATGGTGCAGGAGGAGCCAGGGATGACCAGGATTGTGCAGGAGGAGCCATGGTTGACCAGGATGGTGCAGGAGAGCCATGGTTGACCAGGATGGTGCAGGAGGAGCCATGGTTGACCAGGATGGTGCAGGAGGGGCCATGGTTGACCAGGATGGTGCAGGAGGAGCCAGGGTTGACCAGGATTGTGCAGGAGGAGCCATGGTTGACCAGGATGGTGACGGAGGAGCCAAGGTTGACCAGGATGGTGCAGGAGGAGCCAGGGTTGACCAGGATGGTGCAGGAGGAGCCATGGTTGACCAGGATGGTGCAGGAGGAGCCATGGTTGACCAGGATGGTGCAGGAGGAGCCATGGTTGACCAGGATGGTGCAGGAGGAGCCATGGTTGACCAGGATGGTGCAGGAGGAGCCAGGGTTGACCAGGATGGTGCAGGAGGAGCCATGGGTGACCAGGATGGTGCAGGAGGAGCCAAGGTTGACCAGGATGGTGCAGGAGGAGCCAGGGTTGACCAGGATGGTGCAGGAGGAGCCATGGTTGACCAGGATGGTGCAGGAGGAGCCAGGGTTGACTAGGATGGTGCAGGAAGAGTCATGGTTGACCAGGATGATGGACAAGGATGCTGCAGGTGCCTTAAAGACTCCGTCAACGTGATGCACAGCTCCAGGACGCTGCATGTATTATCCCAACACCAGTCACTAACACCAGTCACCAACACCAGTCACCAACACCAGGAGCCCCGAGGCTGGGGGCTCCTGGTGGGGCGTCATTAGCATATTGTGTAAACAAACACTGTGGCTGATCACAGCGAACAATGGCGTGTCCGTTCACTGCCAACTGCCTTTTTGTGGACTTGTTCCGTGTGGATAATTGCCGTCCGGCTTCCAGTCACACCGGAGGACCTGTTTTGTGTGCGTCAGTCACACTGGCGAACCTGTTCTACGTTCATGGGTTACCGTGGAGGGCGTGTGGCGTTCATCTGAGGTCTGCTGCCTCTCTGGTGTTCATCCGAGGTCTGCTGCCTCTCTGGTGTTCATCTGAGGTCTGCTGCCTCTCTGGTGTTCACCTGAGGTCTGCTGCCTCTCTGGTGTTCATCTGAGGTCTGCTGCCTCTCTGGTGTTCACCTGAGGTCTGCTGCCTCTCTGGTGTTCACCTGAGGTCTGCTGCCTCTCTGGTGTTCATCTGAGGTCTGCTGCCTCTCTGGTGTTCACCTGAGGTCTGCTGCCTCTCTGGTGTTCACCTGAGGTCTGCTGCCTCTCTGGTGTTCATCCGAGGTCTGCTGCCTCTCTGGTGTTCATCTGAGGTCTGCTGCCTCTCTGGTGTTCATCTGAGGTCTGCTGCCTCTCTGGCGTTCATCTGAGGTCTGCTGCCTCTCTGGCGTTCACCTGAGGTCTGCTGCCTCTCTGGTGTTCATCTGAGGTCTGCTGCCTCTCTGGTGTTCACCTGAGGCCTGCTGCCTCTCTGGTGTTCATCTGAGGTCTGCTGCCTCTCTGGTGTTCATCTGAGGTCTGCTGCCTCTCTGGTGTTCATCCGAGGTCTGCTGCCTCTCTGGTGTTCATCTGAGGTCTGCTGCCTCTCTGGTGTTCATCTGAGGTCTGCTGCCTCTCTGGTGTTCATCTGAGGTCTGCTGCCTCTCTAGCGTTCATCTGAGGTCTGCTGCCTCTCTGGCGTTCACCTGAGGTCTGCTGCCTCTCTGGTGTTCATCTGAGGTCTGCTGCTTCTCTGGTGTTCATCTGAGGTCTGCTGCCTCTCTGGTGTTCATCTGAGGTCTGCTGCCTCTCTGGCGTTCACCTGAGGTCTGCTGCCTCTCTGGTGTTCATCTGAGGTCTGCTGCCTCTCTGGTGTTCATCTGAGGTCTGCTGCCTCTCTGGCGTTCACCTGAGGTCTGCTGCCTCTCTGGTGTTCATCTGAGGTCTGCTGCCTCTCTGGTGTTCACCTGAGGCCTGCTGCCTCTCTGGCGTTCACCTGAGGTCTGCTGCCTCTCTGGTGTTCATCTGAGGTCTGCTGCCTCTCTGGTGTTCATCTGAGGTCTGCTGCCTCTCTGGCGCTCATCTGAGGTCTGCTGCCTCTCTGGCGTTCACCTGAGGCCTGCTGCCTCTCTGGCGTTCACCTGAGGCCTGCTATCTTTCTGGCGTTCACCTGAGGCCTGCTATCTTTCTGGCAATCACCGCAAGGTTCAGTTATTTCTCCCCACAAGAATGTAAAATATCCTTCAACAAGAGGGAAGGTGTGTTACATCAGCGCCAGTCACAACACTTCATTCCATCTCCAGCCATTCCCCAAACGTGGTGTGGCACCTGACAACCAATCATAGCGCAGTGGAGCATCTCTCCGCCAATCCATGAGAAGGTGTGTCATACACTGACCAATCAGAGCACAGTGATAATTCTCTCCACCAGTCCCAGAGAAGCTGAGTGAGGCACCAATCTCACCAATGT
The DNA here is from genome assembly GCA_020271785.1 of Procambarus virginalis. Lineage (NCBI taxonomy): Eukaryota > Metazoa > Arthropoda > Malacostraca > Decapoda > Cambaridae > Procambarus > Procambarus virginalis. The sequence goes on along the minus strand of WNGS01161411.1, from coordinate 169,997 downwards.
GAAAAAAAAATTCATGTATATTAAAACCATTGTATCATCTATGTATCTATCATGAAACCAATGTATCCTCCGTGTAAACTGGTCCGTGGGAGCACGTGATGTGGTGGGCCCGCAGCGGACAGGTACCTGCGGGATGACGCAGGTGATGACATATGCAACATTAGGCATGATGAGAAGGGTGGGGGGAAGGACAAACACAGCCCCGAGCACAGGCGGTGAGTCTCATCATAATACTGGGAACTGTTGCCCAACACTCAACCCTTCGTGCTTTGTTGTTGTTTATGTCCAGCTCCACCATACTCTGCTGGTGTTGTCCAGCCCCACCATACCCTGCTGGTGTTGTCCAGCCCCACCATACCCTGCTGGTGTTGTCCAGCCCCACCATACCCTGCTGGTGTTGTCCAGCCCCACCATACCCTGCTGGTGTTGTCCAGCCCCACCACACCCTGCTGGTGTTGTCCAGCCCCACCACACCCTGCTGGTGTTGTCCAGCCCCACCACACCCTGCTGGTGTTGTCCAGCCCCACCATACCCTGCTGGTGTTGTCCAGCCCCACCACACCCTGCTGGTGTTGTCCAGCCCCACCACACCCTGCTGGTGTTGTCCAGCCCCACCATACCCTGCTGGTGTTGTCCAGCCCACCACACCCTGCTGGTGTTGTCCAGCCCCACCATACCCTGCTGGTGTTGTCCAGCCCCACCATACCCTGCTGGTGTTGTCCAGCCCCACCATACTCTGCTGGTGTTGTCCAGCTCCACCACTCCCTGCTGGTGTTGTCCAGCCCCACCACACTCTGCTGGTGTTGTCCAGCTCCACCATACTCTGCTGGTGTTGTCCAGCCCCACCATACTCTGCTGGTGTTGTCCAGCCCCACCATACTCTGCTGGTGTTGTCCAGCTCCACCACTCCCTGCTGGTGTTGTCCAGCCCCACCACCCTGCTGGTGTTGTCCAGCTCCACCATACTCTGCTGGTGTTGTCCAGCCCCACCACACTCTGCTGGTGTTGTCCAGCCCCACCATACTCTGCTGGTGTTGTCCAGCTCCACCACACCCTGCTGGTGTTGTCCAGCCCCACCACACTCTGCTGGTGTTGTCCAGCCCCACCATACTCTGCTGGTGTTGTCCAGCCCCACCACACTCTGCTGGTGTTGTCCAGCCCCACCATACTCTGCTGGTGTTGTCCAGCTCCACCATACTCTGCTGGTGTTGTCCAGCCCACCACACCCTGCTGGTGTTGTCCAGCACCACCATACTCTGCTGGTGTTGTCCAGCCCCACCATACCCTGCTGGTGTTGTCCAGCCCCACCATACCCTGCTGGTGTTGTCCAGCACCACCACACCCTGCTGGTGTTGTCCAGCCCCACCATACCCTGCTGGTGTTGTCCAGCTCCACCACACCCTGCTGGTGTTGTCCAGCCCCACCACACCCTGCTGGTGTTGTCCAGCACCACCATACTCTGCTGGTGTTGTCCAGCCCCACCATACCCTGCTGGTGTTGTCCAGCACCACCATACTCTGCTGGTGTTGTCCAGCCTCACCATACTCTGCTGGTGTTGTCCAGCTCCACCACACCCTGCTGGTGTTGTCCAGCCCCACCATACTCTGCTGGTGTTGTCCAGCCCACCACACCCTGCTGGTGTTGTCCAGCTCCACCATACTCTGCTGGTGTTGTCCAGCTCCACCACACCCTGCTGGTGTTGTCCAGCCCCACCATACTCTGCTGGTGTTGTCCAGCCCCACCACACCCTGCTGGTGTTGTCCAGCTCCACCATACTCTGCTGGTGTTGTCCAGCCCCACCATACTCTGCTGGTGTTGTCCAGCCCCACCATACTCTGCTGGTGTTGTCCAGCTCCACCATACCCTGCTGGTGTTGTCCAGCCCACCATACTCTGCTGGTGTTGTCCAGCCCCACCACACCCTGCTGGTGTTGTCCAGCACCACCATACTCTGCTGGTGTTGTCCAGCCTCACCATACTCTGCTGGTGTTGTCCAGCTCCACCACACCCTGCTGGTGTTGTCCAGCCCCACCATACTCTGCTGGTGTTGTCCAGCCCCACCATACTCTGCTGGTGTTGTCCAGCTCCACCATACCCTGCTGGTGTTGTCCAGCTCCACCATACCCTGCTGGTGTTGTCCAGCCCCACCACACCCTGCTGGTGTTGTCCAGCACCACCATACCCTGCTGGTGTTGTCCAGCCCCACCACACCCTGCTGGTGTTGTCCAGCCCCACCATACTCTGCTGGTGTTGTCCAGCTCCACCATACTCTGCTGGTGTTGTCCAGCCCCACCACACCCTGCTGGTGTTGTCCAGCTCCACCACACCTGCTGGTGTTGTCCAGCCCACCATACTCTGCTGGTGTTGTCCAGCACCACCATACTCTGCTGGTGTTGTCCAGCCCCACCACACCCTGCTGGTGTTGTCCAGCCCCACCACACCCTGCTGGTGTTGTCCAGCCCCACCACACCCTGCTGGTGTTGTCCAGCTCCACCATACTCTGCTGGTGTTGTCCAGCCCCACCATACTCTGCTGGTGTTGTCCAGCCCCACCACACCTGCTGGTGTTGTCCAGCCCCACCACACCCTGCTGGTGTTGTCCAGCCCCACCACACCCTGCTGGTGTTGTCCAGCTCCACCATACTCTGCTGGTGTTGTCCAGCCCCACCATACCTGCTGGTGTTGTCCAGCCCCACCACACCCTGCTGGTGTTGTCCAGCCCCACCACACCTGCTGGTGTTGTCCAGCTCCACCATACTCTGCTGGTGTTGTCCAGCCCCACCATACTCTGCTGGTGTTGTCCAGCCCCACCACACCCTGCTGGTGTTGTCCAGCCCCACCATACTCTGCTGGTGTTGTCCAGCACCACCATACTCTGCTGGTGTTGTCCAGCCCCACCACACCCTGCTGGTGTTGTCCAGCCCCACCATACTCTGCTGGTGTTGTCCAGCCCACCATACCCTGCTGGTGTTGTCCAGCTCCACCATACTCTGCTGGTGTTGTCCAGCCCACCACACCCTGCTGGTGTTGTCCAGCCCCACCATACTCTGCTGGTGTTGTCCAGCTCCACCATACTCTGCTGGTGTTGTCCAGCCCCACCACACCCTGCTGGTGTTGTCCAGCTCCACCACACCCTGCTGGTGTTGTCCAGCCCCACCATACTCTGCTGGTGTTGTCCAGCACCACCATACTCTGCTGGTGTTGTCCAGCCCCACCACACCCTGCTGGTGTTGTCCAGCCCCACCACACCCTGCTGGTGTTGTCCAGCCCCACCACACTCTGCTGGTGTTGTCCAGCCTCACCACACCCTGCTGGTGTTGTCCAGCCCCACCATACTCTGCTGGTGTTGTCCAGCCTCACCACACCCTGCTGGTGTTGTCCAGCCCCACCATACTCTGCTGGTGTTGTCCAGCCTCACCACACCCTGCTGGTGTTGTCCAGCCCCACCATACTCTGCTGGTGTTGTCCAGCCTCACCACACCCTGCTGGTGTTGTCCAGCTCCACCATACTCTGCTGGTGTTGTCCAGCTCCACCATACTCTGCTGGTGTTGTCCAGCCCCACCATACTCTGCTGGTGTTGTCCAGCACCACCATACTCTGCTGGTGTTGTCCAGCCCCACCACACCCTGCTGGTGTTGTCCAGCCCCACCACACTCTGCTGGTGTTGTCCAGCCCCACCACACCCTGCTGGTGTTGTCCAGCACCACCACACCCTGCTGGTGTTGTCCAGCCCCACCACACTCTGCTGGTGTTGTCCAGCCCACCACACTCTGCTGGTGTTGTCCAGCCCCACCATACTCTGCTGGTGTTGTCCAGCCCCACCACACTCTGCTGGTGTTGTCCAGCCCCACCATACTCTGCTGGTGTTGTCCAGCCCTACCATACCCTGCTGGTGTTGTCCAGCCTCACCATACTCTGCTGGTGTTGTCCAGCCCCACCACACTCTGCTGGTGTTGTCCAGCCCCACCACACTCTGCTGGTGTTGTCCAGCCCCACCACACTCTGCTGGTGTTGTCCAGCCCCACCACACCCTGCTGGTGTTGTCCAGCCCCACCACACCCTGCTGGTGTTGTCCAGCCCCACCACACTCTGCTGGTGTTGTCCAGCCCCACCACACCCTGCTGGTGTTGTCCAGCCCCACCATACTCTGCTGGTGTTGTCCAGCCCCACCACACCCTGCTGGTGTTGTCCAGCACCACCACACCCTGCTGGTGTTGTCCAGCCCCACCACACTCTGCTGGTGTTGTCCAGCCCCACCACACCCTGCTGGTGTTGTCCAGCCCCACCACACCCTGCTGGTGTTGTCCAGCCCCACCACACTCTGCTGGTGTTGTCCAGCCCCACCACACCCTGCTGGTGTTGTCCAGCCCCACCATACCCTGCTGGTGTTGTCCAGCCCCACCACACCCTGCTGGTGTTGTCCAGCCCCACCATACTCTGCTGGTGTTGTCCAGCCCCACCACACCCTGCTGGTGTTGTCCAGCCCCACCATACTCTGCTGGTGTTGTCCAGCCCCACCACACCCTGCTGGTGTTGTCCAGCCCCACCACACCTGCTGGTGTTGTCCAGCCCCACCACACCCTGCTGGTGTTGTCCAGCCCCACCACACTCTGCTGGTGTTGTCCAGCACCACCACACCCTGCTGGTGTTGTCCAGCCCCACCACACTCTGCTGGTGTTGTCCAGCCCCACCACACTCTGCTGGTGTTGTCCAGCCCACCATACTCTGCTGGTGTTGTCCAGCCCCACCATACTCTGCTGGTGTTGTCCAGCTCCACCACACCCTGCTGGTGTTGTCCAGCACCACCACACCCTGCTGGTGTTGTCCAGCCCCACCACACTCTGCTGGTGTTGTCCAGCCCCACCACACTCTGCTGGTGTTGTCCAGCCCCACCACACCCTGCTGGTGTTGTCCAGCTCCACCATACCCTGCTGGTGTTGTCCAGCTCCACCACACCCTGCTGGTGTTGTCCAGCCCCACCACACCCTGCTGGTGTTGTCCAGCCCCACCATACCCTGCTGGTGTTGTCCAGCCCCACCACACTCTGCTGGTGTTGTCCAGCCCCACCATACTCTGCTGGTGTTGTCCAGCACCACCATACTCTGCTGGTGTTGTCCAGCTCCACCACACCCTGCTGGTGTTGTCCAGCCCCACCACACCCTGCTGGTGTTGTCCAGCCCCACCATACTCTGCTGGTGTTGTCCAGCTCCACCATACTCTGCTGGTGTTGTCCAGCCCCACCATACTCTGCTGGTGTTGTCCAGCCCTACCATACCCTGCTGGTGTTGTCCAGCCTCACCATACTCTGCTGGTGTTGTCCAGCCCCACCATACTCTGCTGGTGTTGTCCAGCCCCACCATACCCTGCTGGTGTTGTCCAGCCTCACCATACTCTGCTGGTGTTGTCCAGCCCCACCATACTCTGCTGGTGTTGTCCAGCTCCACCACACCCTGCTGGTGTTGTCCAGCCTCACCATACTCTGCTGGTGTTGTCCAGCCCCACCATACTCTGCTGGTGTTGTCCAGCCCCACCATACCCTGCTGGTGTTGTCCAGCCTCACCATACTCTGCTGGTGTTGTCCAGCCCCACCATACTCTGCTGGTGTTGTCCAGCTCCACCATACTCTGCTGGTGTTGTCCAGCCCTACCATACTCTGCTGGTGTTGTCCAGCCCCACCATACTCTGCTGGTGTTGTCCAGCCCCACCATACCCTGCTGGTGTTGTCCAGCCTCACCATACTCTGCTGGTGTTGTCCAGCCCCACCATACTCTGCTGGTGTTGTCCAGCCCCACCATACCCTGCTGGTGTTGTCCAGCCCACCATACTCTGCTGGTGTTGTCCAGCCCCACCATACTCTGCTGGTGTTGTCCAGCCCCACCATACCCTGCTGGTGTTGTCCAGCCCCACCATACTCTGCTGGTGTTGTCCAGCCCCACCATACTCTGCTGGTGTTGTCCAGCCCCACCATACCCTGCTGGTGTTGTCCAGCCCCACCACACTCTGCTGGTGTTGTCCAGCCCCACCACACCCTGCTGGTGTTGTCCAGCCCCACCATACCCTGCTGGTGTTGTCCAGCCTCACCATACTCTGCTGGTGTTGTCCAGCCCCACCATACTCTGCTGGTGTTGTCCAGCTCCACCATACTCTGCTGGTGTTGTCCAGCCCACCATACTCTGCTGGTGTTGTCCAGCCCCACCATACTCTGCTGGTGTTGTCCAGCCCCACCATACCCTGCTGGTGTTGTCCAGCCTCACCATACTCTGCTGGTGTTGTCCAGCCTCACCATACTCTGCTGGTGTTGTCCAGCCCCACCATACCCTGCTGGTGTTGTCCAGCCCACCATACTCTGCTGGTGTTGTCCAGCCCCACCATACTCTGCTGGTGTTGTCCAGCCCCACCATACCCTGCTGGTGTTGTCCAGCCCCACCATACTCTGCTGGTGTTGTCCAGCCCCACCATACTCTGCTGGTGTTGTCCAGCCCCACCATACCCTGCTGGTGTTGTCCAGCCCCACCACACTCTGCTGGTGTTGTCCAGCCCCACCACACCCTGCTGGTGTTGTCCAGCCCCACCATACTCTGCTGGTGTTGTCCAGCCCCACCACACCCTGCTGGTGTTGTCCAGCCCCACCATACTCTGCTGGTGTTGTCCAGCCCCACCACACCCTGCTGGTGTTGTCCAGCCCCACCACACCCTGCTGGTGTTGTCCAGCTCCACCATACTCTGCTGGTGTTGTCCAGCCCCACCATACCCTGCTGGTGTTGTCCAGCCCCACCACACCCTGCTGGTGTTGTCCAGCCCCACCACACCCTGCTGGTGTTGTCCAGCCCCACCACACCCTGCTGGTGTTGTCCAGCCCCACCACACCCTGCTGGTGTTGTCCAGCCCCACCATACTCTGCTGGTGTTGTCCAGCCCCACCACACCCTGCTGGTGTTGTCCAGCCCCACCATACTCTGCTGGTGTTGTCCAGCCCCACCACACCCTGCTGGTGTTGTCCAGCCCCACCACACCCTGCTGGTGTTGTCCAGCTCCACCATACTCTGCTGGTGTTGTCCAGCCCCACCATACCCTGCTGGTGTTGTCCAGCCCCACCACACCCTGCTGGTGTTGTCCAGCCCCACCACACCCTGCTGGTGTTGTCCAGCCCCACCACACCCTGCTGGTGTTGTCCAGCCCCACCACACCCTGCTGGTGTTGTCCAGCTCCACCACACCCTGCTGGTGTTGTCCAGCTCCACCATACTCTGCTGGTGTTGTCCAGCCCCACCACACCCTGCTGGTGTTGTCCAGCCCCACCACACCCTGCTGGTGTTGTCCAGCTCCACCATACTCTGCTGGTGTTGTCCAGCCCCACCACACCCTGCTGGTGTTGTCCAGCCCCACCACACCCTGCTGGTGTTGTCCAGCTCCACCATACTCTGCTGGTGTTGTCCAGCCCCACCACACCCTGCTGGTGTTGTCCAGCCCCACCACACCCTGCTGGTATTGTCCAGCCCCACCACACCCTGCTGGTGTTGTCCAGCCCCACCACACTCTGCTGGTGTTGTCCAGCTCCACCATACTCTGCTGGTGTTGTCCAGCTCCACCACACCCTGCTGGTGTTGTCCAGCTCCACCATACTCTGCTGGTGTTGTCCAGCTCCACCATACTCTGCTGGTGTTGTCCAGCTCCACCACACCCTGCTGGTGTTGTCCAGCTCCACCATACTCTGCTGGTGTTGTCCAGCCTCACCATACCCTGCTGGTGTTGTCCAGCCCCACCACACTCTGCTGGTGTTGTCCAGCCCCACCACACTCTGCTGGTGTTGTCCAGCTCCACCATACTCTGCTGGTGTTGTCCAGCTCCACCATACTCTGCTGGTGTTGTCCAGCTCCACCACACCCTGCTGGTGTTGTCCAGCCCCACCATACTCTGCTGGTGNAATTACAAACACAGTGGAATACAGTACAGAAATGACAACATTACAACACATAGCACCCAAACCCGCACCCCAACAACCCAAACACCAGAACATAATTTACAGAGCACGCCTACAGGCACTGTACCACACACGGAGAGGCACCAATACAAAATGATAATAATAACAACAATAAAGGAAATACAGATAAATAACACAGAAAAGAAAAGCACATTCGCAATACATGATAATGAGAACAAACCCAGGCCAGGTTCAGTCGCAGCCTTCATGAAGGGCACTCAACACTACACAAACAAGCGCACAATCAGTAACATAAGACAGGACATCCACAACCAGACACACACACTAACAAACACCGGAACGCACAGAAACCGGACACACACACAAGCCACATAAATAAAACCACAAACCACAAACCAGAGCATGCAGGAACCGGTTAAAATAAACCACCCCATCCACACACACACACTCGACCCGCACCCCACAACCATGCACACAATGGAAACAACCTACAGCATACAGCAAACACAGGAATCACGGGTTAGGAATACATTTCTCAGAGACAGGAACATATTTCTCAGGGAACACATCCCGAGGATACTTGTTCTTATAGGCCTCCCAAATAAAATACTCCATGTCGGTAGGGGCACGATGAGGGGCCCACGGATCCACAATCCGTGGGCCCCTCATAAACTCAGGAATAACCAAATCAGGCAGAAGCAACCACTCCCGAAGCTCTCCGACGCACGTCATATATCGAGGCAGGGGAGCGGGAAACATCCCCTCCGAGGAAGCAGAAGACACTGAAGTAATATATATATATATATATATATATATATATATATATATATATATATATATATATATATATATATATATATAATATATATATATATATATATATATATATATATAATGCATGTGCATTGCTGAGCCACAGCAACCTTCCCATGTCCCCCCCCCTCTCCTCCCGACCATATCTCCCCCTCCCCGTCCCCTCGTCCTCCTCCCCGTCCCCTCGTCCTCCTCACCATCCCCTCGTCCTCCTCACCATCCCCTCGTCCTCCTCACCGTCCCCTCGTCCTCCTCACCGTCCCCTCGTCCTCCTCACCGTCCCCTCGTCCTCCTCACCGTCCCCTCGTCCCCCTCCCCGTCCCCTCGTCCTCCTCACCGTCCCCTCGTCCTCCTCACCGTCCCCTCGTCCTCCTCACCGTCCCCTCGTCCTCCTCACCGTCCCCTCGTCCTCCTCACCGTCCCCTCGTCCCCCTCCCCGTCCCCTCGTCCTCCTCACCGTCCCCTCGTCCTCCTCACCGTCCCCTCGTCCTCCTCACCGTCCCCTCGTCCTCCTCACCGTCCCCTCGTCCTCCTCACCATCCCCTCGTCCTCCTCACCGTCCCCTCGTCCTCCTCACCGTCCCCTCGTCCTCCTCACCGTCCCCTCGTCCCCCTCCCCGTCCCCTCGTCCTCCTCACCGTCCCCTCGTCCTCCTCACCGTCCCCTCGTCCTCCTCACCGTCCCCTCGTCCTCCTCACCGTCCCCTCGTCCTCCTCACCATCCCCTCGTCCTCCTCACCATCCCCTCGTCCTCCCTACTCCCTCGTCAGATGCGTTCCCAAATGATCTGATGTTCCCATCACTGACAAATAAGAACAACAGTTAAACAAACGGGATTAAAAAAACAATGAAAAAAACCAATGCTCACGAAGTAACAGTATGGTAAACAACACAGCTCAATTTCATTGCAAAGTCACACAAAATAATTAAATCAAAATGAAAATAAATCGAAATCTATGAAAATTAAATTTATGAATTCAAACAAAAACACTGAAATGGGATCATGACATATTTACTATAGCTGTGTGTTGCTCTTATGTGCAACAGATGGTGCGGTTAAAAAATATGTTTTTAGCTATCGCAGGTGTGGTATCTATATAGTGGGTATATAAAAACACGCGCGTATTCAAATGGAATGTTGTGTCAAAATTCCAAAGCAACCGGTGAAGAACTTTCGGAGATTAGTGATTTTGGTTAAACGAACATTTACATTTTTATATATATACTAGCAGTACCCGGCCACACGTTGCTGTGGCTCAGCATCGCATGTGCGTTGCTGAGCCACAGCAACGTTCCTTCTCCCTCAGTCCTCCCCACCATTACCCCCTCCCTTGTCCCCTCGTCCTCCCCACCATTACCCCCTCCCTCGTCCTCCCCACCACGAGGGGACAAATCTATACCCATTGTTCCGTGTTGTGTGTTTTGTTGAAAGTTTGTTTTTCACCCCACTATTGTACTACATCACCTCACCCAAATGCAGGTATAAGAGCCAAATGCTGTTTCAGTCATAAGTTGTGTGTGGATAAACTAAAGTCTTTGAAAATGTAATAAGTTTTACGAAACGCGCTCAAGTGTCGCGTCAGACTAGAAATAAAAATGAATTTTGGAGAATTGATTTTTCATTTACCGTCAACAGTAAAAAGAAACATAAGGAAAATCGAGAAAATTCGTGTTAGAATTATTAATCTTACTTTTTCGGTCATGTTTAATAATATATATATATATATATATATATATATATATATATATATATATATATATATATATATATATATATATATATATATATATCATTATGATATATACATATCATATCATTAAACACAACAGCACTGTGACTTATTAATTTTCTTTTGGATATTTCCCACTCTAGGCCAATATCTTGTACCATCTGGAGTGTGAAGACTCACTTGATCACTTAATCTTTCCATTTGTAATGGTAGACGTTTGGTCAGCAACGTAACACCTTAAGGAGTACACTGTTGAGCTGACACAGCTATACTGACCTTACAGGGTTGTTGCTTTATATGCAGCAAAAGTTTTACTGGGAAGAAACAGTTCTACAGCAGCACGGGCTATGGCGAGCCCGTAGTGGACTTACCTGGCACAGGAGCGGGGCTTACAAGGAGAAGTCCAGATATGTATAAGTGAGGGAACACCTCACTGTAGACATGTATAAGTGAGGGAACACCTCACTGTAGACATGTATAAGTGAGGGAACACCTCACTGTAGACATGTATAAGTGAGGGAACACCTCACTGTAGACATGTATAAGTGAGGGGACACCTCACTGTAGACATGTATAAGTGAGGGAACACCTCACTGTAGACATGTATAAGTGAGGGAACACCTCACTGTATACATGTATAAGTGAGGGAACACCTCACTGTAGACATGTATAAGTGAGGGAACACCTCACTGTAGACATGTATAAGTGAGGGAACACCTCACTGTAGACATGTATAAGTGAGGGAACACCTCACTGTAGACATGTATAAATGAGGGAACACCTCACTGTAGACATGTATAAGTGAGGGGAAACCTCACTCGACGCTTCACCTTCATGGTTACGGTGTGACTACACAATAACAACAACTGTGACCAGTGGAGGGAAACTTGTCACAATCACCAACAAAGACAGAGACGTTGTTTGTGTGACGTCACGGCCCGGCCAGCTGGCCGTGACGTCACACCCCGGCCCGGCCAGCTGACCTGTTTGGGGGGGGGGGGGGGGGGTCATGGGACTGAGGAGACTGGGGGGTTATAGGGAAGGATTAATGAGGTTGGAAGAGGCTGACCATTAAGGAGAGAGGTTTAAGAGGAAAGGAAAATGTTTCAGTTGGATAGAACAGTTCTTAACAGAAAAGACAGGTGGTTAACGAGGGGGGGGGGTGGTAGGGAAGGGAGGTGGAGAGAGCTAGCAGGGGTCGAGGCCCACCTTGCAAGCCACGTGACCGATGCATGCCTCTTGCAACCTCCGGACATAAACTGCAATTGCTTGCTTGACAACCCCCCCCCCCTCCGTCCTCCCACGCTGCCTGTGTGTTGCAGCTGCTTGCTGGCCCTCCTGTCTGGCACACACACACACACACACACACACACACACACACACACACACACACACACACACACACACACACACACACACACACACAGGAAGTTGACCATAACAGCTGACTAACTCCCAGGTACCTATTTACAGCTAGGTAACAGGTGCATCAGGGTGAAACAAACTCTGGCCATTTGTTTCCGCCATCACCGGGGATCGAACCAGGACAATAGGATTATGAGTTGCAAGCGCTGTCCACTCAGCCACAGACCCTGTTTGTGTACTCACCTAGTTGTGCTTGCGGGGGTTGAACTCTGGCTCTTTGGTCCCGCCTCTCAACTGTCAATCAACTGGTGAACAGATTCCTGAGCCTATTGGGCTCTATCATATCTACATTTGAAACTGTGTATGGAGTCAGCCTCCACCACATCACTGCCTAATGCATTCCACGTGTTAACTACTCTGACACTGAAAAAGTTCCTTCTAATGTAACGCCGGGAGAGTACAGCCATGACTCACCATGCGAACGTCTGGGTAAGAAGCCTGTAACCTCAGATTCAGCTAGAGTTAATTGAAATATTAATGATACATTTTGATTACTTTTTCGTACGTCATAGGGCAGCTGATGCCCTGATGTGCTGACCAAGTTGGCTGAATCAGCTGGGAACAGGTCCACACCAGACGTTCCCACAACAGTGTAGAACGCCCCCCCCCCTTCTGATTCAATTGTATATATACCCCTGTATGATAGTTAGAGAGGGAGACAGTGCTGGAGTGTGGGAGAGTGTGTGAGGCTGCAGGTCATCAGGCAAGCCCCAGGAGACAGAGTGAATCCGGCTGACTGAGAGGCAGAGAGTGGTCTTAAGGTAAAACATGTGATCTTTGATACATTTCCATGTCTGGATCCCGTAACAATTGCCAGTATTAAAGTAGAATTTTATAAGTGGTGAATTACATAATTTGTTCTTAATAAACTCATGTTAAACTTCCCATCTGTATCAATTGTTGAATTCCCGTAGCTTCTAATATAATTGGCTAACAACCGTCCCATAAATATTGACAGTTAAAGAAAGAGTACTCTCTCCAAGTGAAGCAATGTTTCTTGCCTCGTTGCTTGATATAGTAAAGGCAGATGGTGGCAGCGTCTAGCAATCCTGTGTAGCATCTCCTTGGTGGAAGGGTACCTTTTGGTTCCGGTGCTATATGGCAGGGTTATATTAATATGTTTATATTTTAATTTATGTATATAGTGGTGTTACAATTTAGAGGTTTTACACTAACATCCGTGTGGCTCATGTGGGAACAAGGGGACACAGTTTCCACCTGTGTCCCCTTGTTCGTGTCCCACCACCGTACTTGTTCGTGTGTGTGAATATTCACCTAGTTGTATTCACCTAGTTGTGCTTGCGCGGGTTGAGCTCTGCTCTTTCGGCATGTAGTTTTATCTTTTAGCAATATTACATTTTATTAAACAGAGAGAAAGAGACAGAAAGACAGAGGAATTGAGATAGATAAATAGATAGATAGAGAGAGAGAGGTAGGCCGCCAGACAGACCCGGACACCGCCGGGTCCCTTTACCAGACACCATATAAACAACGGCTTTGACCACACCTGCAACGACCACAACTGATGTAACTCCTCCTGAAACCTTCCACACCAGACAGTAACACCGTCACTCCACCCCAGAGTGTCCACCCTCACCCTCCACCACGTTATGTGTCACACTGTTGATGTGTCACACTGTTGATGTGTCACACTGTTGGTGTGTCACACTGTTGGTGTGTCACACTGTTGGTGTGTCACACTGTTGGTGTGTCACACTGTTGGTGTGTCACACTGTTGGTGTGTCACACTGTTGGTGTGTCACACTGTTGATGTGTCACACTGTTGATGTGTCACACTGTTGGTGTGTCACACTGTTGGTGTGTCACACTGTTGGTGTGTCACACTGTTGATGTGTCACACTGTTGATGTGTCACACTGTTGATGTGTCACACTGTTGATGTGTCACACTGTTGGTGTGTCACACTGTTGGTGTGTCACACTGTTGGTGTGTCACACTGTTGGTGTGTCACACTGTTGATGTGTCACACTGTTGATGTGTCACACTGTTGATGTGTCACACTGTTGATGTGTCACACTGTTGGTGTGTCACACTGTTGATGTGTCACACTGTTGGTGTGTCACACTGTTGGTGTGTCACACTGTTGGTGTGTCACACTGTTGATGTGTCACACTGTTGGTGTGTCACACTGTTGGTGTGTCACACTGTTGGTGTGTCACACTGTTGGTGTGTCACACTGTTGATGTGTCACACTGTTGATGTGTCACACTGTTGGTGTGTCACACTGTTGATGTGTCACACTGTTGATGTGTCACACTGTTGATGTGTCACACTGTTGGTGTGTCACACTGTTGGTGTGTCACACTGTTGGTGTGTCACACTGTTGATGTGTCACACTGTTGATGTGTCACACTGTTGATGTGTCACACTGTTGGTGTGTCACACTGTTGGTGTGTCACACTGTTGGTGTGTCACACTGTTGGTGTGTCACACTGTTGGTGTGTCACACTGTTGATGTGTCACACTGTTGGTGTGTCACACTGTTGGTGTGTCACACTGTTGATGTGTCACACTGTTGGTGTGTCACACTGTTGGTGTGTCACACTGTTGGTGTGTCACACTGTTGGTGTGTCACACTGTTGATGTGTCACACTGTTGATGTGTCACACTGTTGATGTGTCACACTGTTGATGTGTCACACTGTTGATGTGTCACACTGTTGATGTGTCACACTGTTGATGTGTCACACTGTTGATGTGTCACACTGTTGATGTGTCACACTGTTGATGTGTCACACTGTTGATGTGTCACACTGTTGGTGTGTCACACTGTTGGTGTGTCACACTGTTGGTGTGTCACACTGTTGGTGTGTCACACTGTTGGTGTGTCACACTGTTGATGTGTCACACTGTTGGTGTGTCACACTGTTGGTGTGTCACACTGTTGGTGTGTCACACTGTTGGTGTGTCACACTGTTGATGTGTCACACTGTTGGTGTGTCATACTGTTGGTGTCACACTGTTGATGTGTCACACTGTTGATGTGTCACACTGTTGGTGTGTCACACTGTTGATGTGTCACACTGTTGATGTGTCACACTGTTGGTGTGTCACACTGTTGGTGTGTCACACTGTTGGTGTGTCACACTGTTGGTGTGTCACACTGTTGGTGTGTCACACTGTTGGTGTGTCACACTGTTGGTGTGTCACACTGTTGGTGTGTCACACTGTTGGTGTGTCACACTGTTGGTGTGTCACACTGTTGATGTGTCACACTGTTGATGTGTCACACTGTTGGTGTGTCACACTGTTGATGTGTCACACTGTTGATGTGTCACACTGTTGGTGTGTCACACTGTTGATGTGTCACACTGTTGATGTGTCACACTGTTGATGTGTCACACTGTTGATGTGTCACACTGTTGATGTGTCACACTGTTGGTGTGTCACACTGTTGATGTGTCACACTGTTGATGTGTCACACTGTTGATGTGTCACACTGTTGATGTGTCACACTGTTGATGTGTCACACTGTTGGTGTGTCACACTGTTGGTGTGTCACACTGTTGATGTGTCACACTGTTGGTGTGTCACACTGTTGGTGTGTCACACTGTTGGTGTGTCAACCTGTTGGTGTGTCACACTGTTGGTGTGTCACACTGTTGGTGTGTCACACTGTTGATGTGTCACACTGTTGATGTGTCACACTGTTGGTGTGTCACACTGTTGATGTGTCACACTGTTGATGTGTCACACTGTTGGTGTGTCACACTGTTGATGTGTCACACTGTTGATGTGTCACACTGTTGATGTGTCACACTGTTGATGTGTCACACTGTTGATGTGTCACACTGTTGGTGTGTCACACTGTTGATGTGTCACACTGTTGGTGTGTCACACTGTTGGTGTGTCACACTGTTGATGTGTCACACTGTTGATGTGTCACACTGTTGATGTATCACACTGTTGGTGTGTCACACTGTTGGTGTGTCACACTGTTGGTGTGTCACACTGTTGGTGTGTCACACTGTTGGTGTGTCACACTGTTGATGTGTCACACTGTTGATGTGTCACACTGTTGATGTATCACACTGTTGGTGTGTCACACTGTTGGTGTGTCACACTGTTGGTGTGTCACACTATTGATGTGTCACACTGTTGGTGTGTCACACTGTTGATGTGTCACACTGTTGGTGTGTCACACTGTTGATGTGTCACACTGTTGATGTGTCACACTGTTGGTGTGTCACACTGTTGATGTGTCACACTGTTGATGTATCACACTGTTGGTGTGTCACACTGTTGGTGTGTCACACTGTTGGTGTGTCACACTGTTGGTGTGTCACACTGTTGATGTGTCACACTATTGATGTGTCACACTGTTGATGTGTCACACTATTGATGTGTCACACTGTTGGTGTGTCACACTGTTGATGTGTCACACTGTTGGTGTGTCACACTGTTGGTGTTGTTGATGAGCTACAGGTGGTCCAAGAGCTACAGATAGTTATAAAAACTCCAATGGTTGGCCTCCGGTGAACGTCGTTGAGCATAACATGGTTGACCAGGATGGTGCAGGAGGAGCCATGGTTGACCAGGATGGTGCAGGAGGAGCCAGGGTTGACCAGGATGGTGCAGGAGGAGCCATGGGTGACCAGGATGGTGCAGGAGGAGCCAGGGATGACCAGGATTGTGCAGGAGGATCCATGGGTGACCAGGATGGTGCAGGAGGAGCCAAGGTTGACCAGGATGGTGCAGGAGGAGCCAGGGTTGACCAGGATGGTGCAGGAGGAGCCATGGGTGACCAGGATGGTGCAGGAGGAGCCAAGGTTGACCAGGATGGTGCAGGAGGAGCCATGGGTGACCAGGATGGTGCAGGAGGAGCCAGGGTTGACCAGGATGGTGCAGGAGGAGCCAGGGTTGACCAGGATGGTGCAGGAGGAGCCATGGGTGACCAGGATGGTGCAGGAGGAGCCAAGGTTGACCAGGATGGTGCAGGAGGAGCCAGGGTTGACCAGGATGGTGCAGGAGGAGCCATGGGTGACCAGGATGGTGCAGGAGGAGCCAAGGTTGACCAGGATGGTGCAGGAGGAGCCATGGGTGACCAGGATGGTGCAGGAAGAGCCATGGTTGACCAGGATGGTGCAGGAGGAGCCAGGGTTGACCAGGATGGTGCAGGAGGAGCCATGGTTGACCAGGATGGTGCAGGAGGAGCCAGGGTTGACCAGGATGGTGCAGGAGGAGCCAGGGTTGACCAGGATGGTGCAGGAGGAGCCATGGTTGACCAGGATGGTGCAGGAGGAGCCAGGGTTGACCAGGATGGTGCAGGAGGAGCCAGGTTGACCAGGATGGTGCAGGAGGAGCCAGGGTTGACCAGGATGGTGCAGGAGGAGCCATGGTTGACAAGGATGGTGCAGGAGGAGCCAGGGTTGACCAGGATGGTGCAGGAGGAGCCAGGGTTGACCAGGATGGTGCAGGAGGAGCCAGGTTGACCAGGATGGTGCAGGAGGAGCCATGGTTGACCAGGATGGTGCAGGAGGAGCCAGGGTTGACCAGGATGGTGCAGGAGGAGCCAGGGTTGACCAGGATGGTGCAGGAGGAGCCAAGGTTGACCAGGATGGTGCCGGAGGAGCCAGGGTTGACCAGGATGGTGCAGGAGGAGCCAGGGTTGACCAGGATGGTGCAGGAGGAGCCAAGGTTGACCAGGATGGTGCAGGAGGAGCCATGGGTGACCAGTATGGTGCAGGAGGAGCCAGGGTTGACCAGGATGGTGCAGGAGGAGCCATGGGTGACCAGGATGGTGCAGGAGGAGCCAAGGTTGACCAGGATGGTGCAGGAGGAGCCAGGGTTGACCAGGATGGTGCAGGAGGAGCCATGGTTGACCAGGATGGTGCCGGAGGAGCCAGGGTTGACCAGGATGGTGCAGGAGGAGCCAGGGTTGACCAGGATGGTGCAGGAGGAGCCATGGTTGACCAGGATGGTGTAAGAGGAGCCATGGTTGACCAGGATGGTGCAGGAGGAGCCAGGGATGACCAGGATTGTGCAGGAGGAGCCATGGTTGACCAGGATGGTGCAGGAGGAGCCATGGTTGACCAGGATGGTGCAGGAGGAGCCAAGGTTGACCAGGATGGTGCAGGAGGAGCCATAGTTGACCAGGATGGTGCAGGAGAAGCCATGGTTGACCAGGATGGTGCAGGAGGAGCCAAGGTTGACCAGGATGGTGCAGGAGGAGCCAGGGTTGACCAGGACGGTGCAGGAGGAGCCATGGTTGACCAGGATGGTGCAGGAGGAGCCATGGTTGACCAGGATGGTGCAGGAGGAGCCATGGTTGACCAGGATGGTGCAGAAGGAGCCATGGTTGACCAGGATGGTGCAGGAGGAGCCAGGGTTGACCAGGATGGTGCAGGAGGAGCCATGGGTGACCAGGATGGTGCAGGAGGAGCCAAGGTTGACCAGGATGGTGCAGGAGGAGCCAGGGTTGACCAGGATGGTGCAGGAGGAGCCAGGGTTGACCAGGATGGTGCAGGAGGAGCCAGGGTTGACCAGGATGGTGCAGGAAGAGTCATGGTTGACCAGGATGATGGACGAGGATGCTGCAGGTGCCTTAAAGACTCCGTCAACGTGATGCACAGCTCCAGGACGCTGCATGTATTATCCCAACACCAGTCACTAACACCAGTCACCAACACCAGTCACTAACACCAGTCACCAACACCAGGAGCCCCGAGGCCCGGGGCTCCTGGTGGGGCGTCATTAGCATATTGTGTAAACAAACACTGTGGGTGATCACAGCGAACAATGGCGTGTCCGTTCACTGCCAACTGCCTTTTTGTGGACTTGTTCCGTGTGGATAATTGCCGTCCGGCTTCCAGTCACACCGGAGGACCTGTTTTGTGTGCGTCAGTCACACTGGCGAACTTGTTCAACGTTCATGGGTTACCGTAGAGGGCGTGTGGTGTTCACCTGAGGTCTGCTGCCTCTCTGGTGTTCACCTGAGGTCTGCTGCCTCTCTGGTGTTCACCTGAGGTCTGCTGCCTCTCTGGTGTTCATCCGAGGTCTGCTGCCTCTCTGGTGTTCATCTGAGGTCTGCTGCCTCTCTGGCGTTCACCTGAGGTCTGCTGCCTCTCTGGCGTTCATCTGAGGTCTGCTGCCTCTCTGGCGTTCACCTGAGGTCTGCTGCCTCTCTGGTGTTCATCTGAGGTCTGCTGCCTCTCTGGCGTTCACCTGAGGTCTGCTGCCTCTCTGGTGTTCACCTGAGGTCTGCTGCCTCTCTGGTGTTCATCTGAGGTCTGCTGCCTCTCTGGTGTTCATCTGAGGTCTGCTGCCTCTCTGGCGCTCATCTGAGGTCTGCTGCCTCTCTGGCGTTCACCTGAGGCCTGCTATCTTTCTGGCGTTCACCTGAGGTCTGCTATCTTCCTGGCGTTCACCTGAGGCCTGCTATCTTTCTGGCGTTCACCTGAGGCCTGCTATCTTTCTGGCAATCACCGCAAGGTTCAGTTATCTCTCCCCACAAGAATGTAAAATATCCTTCAACAAGAGGGAAGGTGTGTTACATCAGCGCCAGTCACAACACTTCATTCCATCTCCAGCCATTCCCCAAACGTGGTGTGGCACCTGACAACCAATCATAGCGCAGTGGAGCATCTCTCCGCCAATCCATGAGAAGGTGTGTCATACACTGACCAATCAGAGCACAGTGATAATTCTCTCCACCAGTCCCAGAGAAGCTGAGTGAGGCACCAATCTCACCAATGTGAAAAAAAAATTCATGTATATTAAAACCATTGTATCATCTATGTATCTATCATGAAACCAATGTATCCTCCGTGTAAACTGCTCCGTGGGAGCACGTGATGTGGTGGGCCCGCAGCGGACAGGTACCTGCGGGATGACGCAGGTGATGACATATGCAACATTAGGCATGATGAGAAGGGTGGGGGGAAGGACAAACACAGCCCCGAGCACAGGCGGTGAGTCTCATCATAATACTGGGAACTTTTGCCCAACACTCAACCCTTCGTGCTTTGTTGTTGTTTATGTCCAGCCCCACCATACCCTGCTGGTGTTGTCCAGCCCCACCACACCCTATTGTTGTTTATGTCCAGCCCCACCATACCCTGCTGGTGTTGTCCAGCCCCACCATACTCTGCTGGTGTTGTCCAGCCCCACCATACTCTGCTGGTGTTGTCCAGCCCCACCATACTCTGCTGGTGTTGTCCAGCCCCACCATACCCTGCTGGTGTTGTCCAGCCACACCATACCCTGCTGGTGTTGTCCAGCCCCACCATACTCTGCTGGTGTTGTCCAGCCCCACCACACCCTGCTGGTGTTGTCCAGCCTCACCACACCCTGCTGGTGTTGTCCAGCCCCACCATACTCTGCTGGTGTTGTCCAGCCTCACCACACCCTGCTGGTGTTGTCCAGCTCCACCATACCCTGCTGGTGTTGTCCAGCCCCACCATACTCTGCTGGTGTTGTCCAGCTCCACCATACTCTGCTGGTGTTGTCCAGCCTCACCACACTCTGCTGGTGTTGTCCAGCCTCACCACACTCTGCTGGTGTTGTCCAGCCTCACCATACTCTGCTGGTGTTGTCCAGCACCACCATACTCTGCTGGTGTTGTCCAGCCCCACCATACTCTGCTGGTGTTGTCCAGCCTCACCACACCCTGCTGGTGTTGTCCAGCACCACCATACCCTGCTGGTGTTGTCCAGCACCACCATACCCTGCTGGTGTTGTCCAGCACCACCATACTCTGCTGGTGTTGTCCAGCTCCACCATACTCTGCTGGTGTTGTCCAGCCTCACCACACCCTGCTGGTGTTGTCCAGCCCCACCATACCCTGCTGGTGTTGTCCAGCCCCACCATACTCTGCTGGTGTTGTCCAGCCTCACCACACCCTGCTGGTGTTGTCCAGCTCCACCATACTCTGCTGGTGTTGTCCAGCCTCACCACACTCTGCTGGTGTTGTCCAGCCTCACCACACTCTGCTGGTGTTGTCCAGCCTCACCATACTCTGCTGGTGTTGTCCAGCACCACCATACTCTGCTGGTGTTGTCCAGCCCCACCATACCCTGCTGGTGTTGTCCAGCCCCACCATACTCTGCTGGTGTTGTCCAGCCTCACCATACCCTGCTGGTGTTGTCCAGCACCACCATACTCTGCTGGTGTTGTCCAGCTCCACCATACTCTGCTGGTGTTGTCCAGCTCCACCATACCCTGCTGGTGTTGTCCAGCCCCACCATACCCTGCTGGTGTTGTCCAGCACCACCATACTCTGCTGGTGTTGTCCAGCCCCACCATACTCTGCTGGTGTTGTCCAGCCTCACCACACCCTGCTGGTGTTGTCCAGCACCACCATACCCTGCTGGTGTTGTCCAGCACCACCATACCCTGCTGGTGTTGTCCAGCACCACCATACTCTGCTGGTGTTGTCCAGCTCCACCATACTCTGCTGGTGTTGTCCAGCCCCACCATACCCTGCTGGTGTTGTCCAGCCCCACCATACTCTGCTGGTGTTGTCCAGCCTCACCACACCCTGCTGGTGTTGTCCAGCCTCACCACACTCTGCTGGTGTTGTCCAGCCCCACCATACTCTGCTGGTGTTGTCCAGCACCACCATACTCTGCTGGTGTTGTCCAGCCCCACCATACCCTGCTGGTGTTGTCCAGCCCCACCATACTCTGCTGGTGTTGTCCAGCACCACCATACTCTGCTGGTGTTGTCCAGCCCTACCATACCCTGCTGGTGTTGTCCAGCCCCACCACACTCTGCTGGTGTTGTCCAGCCTCACCACACCCTGCTGGTGTTGTCCAGCCCTACCATACCCTGCTGGTGTTGTCCAGCTCCACCATACTCTGCTGGTGTTGTCCAGCCCTACCATACCCTGCTGGTGTTGTCCAGCTCCACCATACCCTGCTGGTGTTGTCCAGCCCCACCATACTCTGCTGGTGTTGTCCAGCACCACCATACCCTGCTGGTGTTGTCCAGCCCCACCATACTCTGCTGGTGTTGTCCAGCCCCACCATACTCTGCTGGTGTTGTCCAGCTCCACCACACCCTGCTGGTGTTGTCCAGCCCCACCATACTCTGCTGGTGTTGTCCAGCTCCACCACACCCTGCTGGTGTTGTCCAGCACCACCATACTCTGCTGGTGTTGTCCAGCTCCACCACACCCTGCTGGTGTTGTCCAGCACCACCATACCCTGCTGGTGTTGTCCAGCCCCACCATACTCTGCTGGTGTTGTCCAGCACCACCATACTCTGCTGGTGTTGTCCAGCCCCACCATACTCTGCTGGTGTTGTCCAGCCCCACCATACTCTGCTGGTGTTGTCCAGCACCACCATACTCTGCTGGTGTTGTCCAGCTCCACCATACCCTGCTGGTGTTGTCCAGCACCACCATACCCTGCTGGTGTTGTCCAGCACCACCATACTCTGCTGGTGTTGTCCAGCACCACCATACTCTGCTGGTGTTGTCCAGCACCACCATACTCTGCTGGTGTTGTCCAGCACCACCATACTCTGCTGGTGTTGTCCAGCCCCACCATACCCTGCTGGTGTTGTCCAGCCCTACCATACCCTGCTGGTGTTGTCCAGCACCACCATACCCTGCTGGTGTTGTCCAGCCCCACCATACTCTGCTGGTGTTGTCCAGCCCCACCATACCCTGCTGGTGTTGTCCAGCACCACCATACCCTGCTGGTGTTGTCCAGCCCCACCATACCCTGCTGGTGTTGTCCAGCCCCACCATACTCTGCTGGTGTTGTCCAGCTCCACCATACTCTGCTGGTGTTGTCCAGCCTCACCACACCCTGCTGGTGTTGTCCAGCCCCACCATACTCTGCTGGTGTTGTCCAGCCTCACCACACCCTGCTGGTGTTGTCCAGCCCCACCATACTCTGCTGGTGTTGTCCAGCTCCACCATACTCTGCTGGTGTTGTCCAGCCCACCACACCCTGCTGGTGTTGTCCAGCCCCACCATACTCTGCTGGTGTTGTCCAGCTCCACCATACTCTGCTGGTGTTGTCCAGCCTCACCACACCCTGCTGGTGTTGTCCAGCCCCACCATACTCTGCTGGTGTTGTCCAGCCCCACCACACCCTGCTGGTGTTGTCCAGCCCCACCATACCCTGCTGGTGTTGTCCAGCCCCACCATACTCTGCTGGTGTTGTCCAGCCCCACCACACCCTGCTGGTGTTGTCCAGCCCCACCATACTCTGCTGGTGTTGTCCAGCACCACCATACCTGCTGGTGTTGTCCAGCCCACCATACCTGCTGGTGTTGTCCAGCCCCACCACACCCTGCTGGTGTTGTCCAGCTCCACCACACCCTGCTGGTGTTGTCCAGCCCCACCATACTCTGCTGGTGTTGTCCAGCCCCACCACACCCTGCTGGTGTTGTCCAGCCCACCATACTCTGCTGGTGTTGTCCAGCCCCACCATACTCTGCTGGTGTTGTCCAGCCCCACCATACTCTGCTGGTGTTGTCCAGCTCCACCATACTCTGCTGGTGTTGTCCAGCCCACCATACCCTGCTGGTGTTGTCCAGCCCCACCATACCCTGCTGGTGTTGTCCAGCCCCACCATACTCTGCTGGTGTTGTCCAGCCCACCATACTCTGCTGGTGTTGTCCAGCCCCACCATACTCTGCTGGTGTTGTCCAGCCCCACCATACTCTGCTGGTGTTGTCCAGCACCACCATACCTGCTGGTGTTGTCCAGCCCACCATACCCTGCTGGTGTTGTCCAGCTCCACCATACCCTGCTGGTGTTGTCCAGCCCCACCATACTCTGCTGGTGTTGTCCAGCACCACCATACTCTGCTGGTGTTGTCCAGCACCACCATACTCTGCTGGTGTTGTCCAGCCCACCATACCTGCTGGTGTTGTCCAGCCCCACCATACCCTGCTGGTGTTGTCCAGCCCCACCATACTCTGCTGGTGTTGTCCAGCACCACCATACTCTGCTGGTGTTGTCCAGCTCCACCATACCCTGCTGGTGTTGTCCAGCCCACCATACCCTGCTGGTGTTGTCCAGCACCACCATACTCTGCTGGTGTTGTCCAGCCCCACCATACTCTGCTGGTGTTGTCCAGCACCACCATACTCTGCTGGTGTTGTCCAGCACCACCATACTCTGCTGGTGTTGTCCAGCCCCACCATACTCTGCTGGTGTTGTCCAGCCCCACCATACCCTGCTGGTGTTGTCCAGCCCACCATACTCTGCTGGTGTTGTCCAGCTCCACCATACCCTGCTGGTGTTGTCCAGCCCCACCATACCCTGCTGGTGTTGTCCAGCCCACCATACCCTGCTGGTGTTGTCCAGCTCCACCATACTCTGCTGGTGTTGTCCAGCCCCACCATACCCTGCTGGTGTTGTCCAGCTCCACCATACTCTGCTGGTGTTGTCCAGCCCCACCATACCCTGCTGGTGTTGTCCAGCTCCACCATACTCTGCTGGTGTTGTCCAGCCCCACCATACCTGCTGGTGTTGTCCAGCCCCACCATACCTCTGCTGGTGTTGTCCAGCCCCACCATACCCTGCTGGTGTTGTCCAGCCCCACCATACTCTGCTGGTGTTGTCCAGCTCCACCATACCCTGCTGGTGTTGTCCACCCCACCATACCCTGCTGGTGTTGTCCAGCACCACCATACCTGCTGGTGTTGTCCAGCCCCACCATACCCTGCTGGTGTTGTCCAGCCCCACCATACCCTGCTGGTGTTGTCCAGCACACCACTACCTGCTGGTGTTGTCCAGCCCCACCACACCCTGCTGGTGTTGTCCAGCCCACCATACCCTGCTGGTGTTGTCCAGCTCCACCATACCCTGCTGGTGTTGTCCAGCACCACCATACCCTGCTGGTGTTGTCCAGCCCCACCATACTCTGCTGGTGTTGTCCAGCACCACCATACCTGCTGGTGTTGTCCAGCTCCACCATACCCTGCTGGTGTTGTCCAGCACCACCATACCCTGCTGGTGTTGTCCAGCACCACCATACTCTGCTGGTGTTGTCCAGCACCACCATACTCTGCTGGTGTTGTCCAGCCCACCATACCCTGCTGGTGTTGTCCAGCTCACCATACCTGCTGGTGTTGTCCAGCCCACACCATACCCTGCTGGTGTTGTCCAGCACCACCATACTCTGCTGGTGTTGTCCAGCCCTACCATACCCTGCTGGTGTTGTCCAGCCNGTATAATTAAAGTGAGTACTCATATCTATCTATTCTGTATCATTCGTCTGAGGTGCCAAATACTTTATTTTTTACATGCAAGCATGCGTATAAATACAATAAAAACAAAGAAAAACTAGAACAAACAGACACAAAAATACAAAATGACAAAGCACAAACTCGCAAAAGTACAAAAATAACAAAATTACTAAACCACAAAACACCGGCCGGAAAGCTCAACCACAAAACACAAAAATAATTACAAACACAGTGGAATACAGTACAGAAATGACAACATTACAACACATAGCACCCAAACCCGCACCCAACAACCCAAACACCAGAACATAATTATACAGAGCACGCCTACAGGCACTGTAACCACACACGGAGAGGCACCAATACAAAATGATAATAATATACAACAATAAAGGAAATACAGATAAATAACACAGAAAAAGAAAAGCACATTCGCAATACATGATAATGAGAACAAACCCAGGCCAGGTTCAGTCGCAGCCTTCATGAAGGGCACTCAACACTACACAAACAAGCGCACAATCAGTAACATAAGAACAGGACATCCACAACCAGACACACACACTAACAAACACCGGAACGCACAGAAACCGGACACACACACAAGCCACATAAATAAACCCACAACCACAAACCAGAGCATGCAGGAACCGGTAAAATAAACCACCCCATCCACACACACACACACTCGACCCGCACCCCACAACCATGCACACAAATGGAAACAACCTACAGCATACAGCAAACACAGGAATCACGGGTTAGGAATACATTTCTCAGAGACAGGAACATATTTCCCAGGGAACACATCCCGAGGATACTTGTTCTTATAGGCCTCCCAAATAAAATACTCCATGTCGGTAGGGGCACGATGAGGGGCCCACGGATCCACAATCCGTGGGCCCCTCATAAACTCAGGAATAACCAAATCAGGCAGAAACAACCACTCCCGAAGCTCTCCGACGCACGTCATATATCGAGGCAGGGGAGCCGGAAACATCCCCTCCGAGGAAGCAGAAGACACTGAAGTAATATATATATATATATATATATATATATATATATATATATATATATATATATATATATTTATAATGCATGTGCATTGCTGAGCCACAGCAACCTTCCCATGTCCCCCCCCCCTCTCCTCCCGACAATATCTCCCCCTCCCCGTCCCCTCGTCCTCCCCACTCCCCTGCCCCCTCATTCTTCCCCACCGTTCTCCTCGCCCCCACAATTCCCCACTGCTCAGTCCCCTCGTCCTCCTCACCATCCCCTCGTCCTCCTCACCATCCCCTCGTCCTCCTCACCATCCCCTCGTCCTCCTCACCATCCCCTCGTACTCCCTACTCCCTCGTCAGATACGTTCCCAAATGATCTGATGTTCCCATCACTGACAAATAAGAACAACAGTTAAACAAACGGGATTAAAAAAACAATGAAAAAAACCAATGCTCACGAAGTAACAGTATGGTAAACAACACAGCTCAATTTCATTGCAAAGTCACACAAAATAATTAAATCAAAATGAAAATAAATCGAAATCTATGAAAATTAAATTTATGAATTCAAACAAAAACACTGAAATGGGATCATGACATATTTACTATAGCTGTGTGTTGCTCTTATGTGCAACAGATGGTGCGGTTAAAAAATATGTTTTTAGCTATCGCAGGTGTGGTATCTATATAGTGGGTATATAAAAACACGCGCGTATTCAAATGGAATGTTGTGTCAATATTTCAAAGCAATCGGTGAAGAACTTTCAGAGATTACAGCCAGTGTTTCACTTACGTCCAACAGATGGCACTGTTTTTCAAAAAAGTATGACTTTACCTGTTACGAATGTGGCTTGTACATAGTAGGTATATAAAAACATGCACGTATTCGAATGCAATGTTGTGTCAAAATTTCAAAAAATCAGTAAAGTAGTTTTGGAGAGTTCCCTCACATGAAAACTCATATGAAAAACACAGTTTAAAAAAAATGTTTTTACCTGTCAAAGACGTGACATCTATACGGTATGTACATAAAAACACGCTCGTTTGTGAATGGGACGTTGTGTCAAAATTCCAAAGCAACCGGTGAAGAACTTTCGGAGATTAGTGATTTTGGTTAAACGAACATTTACATTTTTATATATATACTAGCAGTACCCGGCCACACGTTGCTGTGGCTCAGCATCGCATGTGCGTTGCTGAGCCACAGCAACGTTCCTTCTCCCTCAGTCCTCCCCACCATTACCCCCTCCCTTGTCCCCTCGTCCTCCCCACCACGAGGGACAAATCTATACCCATTGTTCCGTGTTGTGTGTTTTGTTGAAAGTTTGTTTTTCACCCCACTATTGTACTACATCACCTCACCCAAATGCAGGTATAAGAGCCAAATGCTGTTTCAGGCATAAGTTGTGTGTGTGGATAAACTAAAGTCTTTGAAAATGTAATAAGTTTTACGAAACGCGCTCAAGTGTCGCGTCAGACTAGAAATAAAAATGAATTTTGGAGAATTGATTTTTCATTTACCGTCAACAGTAAAAAGAAACATAAGGAAAATCGAGAAAATTCGTGTTAGAATTATTAATCTTACTTTTTCGGTCATGTTTAATAATATATATATATATATATATATATATATATATATATATATATAATATATATATATATATATATATATATATATATATATCATTATGATATATACATATCATATCATTAAACACAACAGCACTGTGACTTATTAATTTTCTTTTGGATATTTCCCACTCTAGGCCAATATCTTGTACCATCTGGAGTGTGAAGAATCACTTGATCACTTAATCTTTCCATTTGTAATGGTCGACGTTTGGTATGAAAATATAAAAACGGAAACTACGTACAAAACTCAGACAAATCATAACATAGAACGAAAAGGCAATGTAAAGGATCTGGGTGTACTCATGTCGGAAGACCTTACCTTTAAAGAACACAATAAAGTAGCCGTCACAACTGCAAGAAAAATGACAGGTTGGATAACAAGAACTTTTCACACTAGAGATGCTATACCGATGATGACACTTTTCAAAACGCTTGTGCTCTCTAGAGTGGAGTACTGCTGCATAATGACAGCCCCTTTCACAGCTGGAGAAATTGCTGACCTGGAGAGCGTGCAGAGGTCCTTTACTGCTAGAATCCACTCAGTAAAACATCTAAACTATTGGGACCGACTAAAGAGCCTAAATCTGTATTCCCTTGAGCGCAGGCGGGAGAGATACATAATAATTTACACGTGGAAAATATTAGAGGGGCTGGTCCCAAACCTGCACACAGAATAACATCACATGAGACCAGAAGACATGGCAGGATGTGCAGAATACCCCCGTTGAAAAGCAGAGGTGCAACAGGTACTCTGAGAGAGAACTCTGTCAACATCAGGGACCCGAAACTGTTCAACACGCTTCTGCTACACATAAGGGGCATAACTGGCAAACCCCTCACAGTGTTCAAGAGAGAACTGGATAAGCACCTCCAAAGGATACCTGATCAACCAGGCTGTGACTCATACGTCAGGCTGCGAGCAGCCGCGTCCAACAGCCTGGTTGATCAGTCCAGCAACCAGGAGGCCTGGTCGACGACCGGGCTGAAGGGACGCTAAGCCCCGGAAGCACCTCAAGGTATCCTCAAGGTAAGGTATAGTACAGTATTTACAATCTTGTAAAGCCACTAGTACGCGCAGCGTTTCGGGCAGGGTTTCGCAGCATCTATGGATCATCCAATAAAATCAGCAGACTTCTAGATGTTACTACTGCTCGGCTTAAACTCGATTACACGTATCTCTG